>NEWO01000057.1:98580-121011 GCA_003013225.1 Phalaenopsis aphrodite | reverse complement strand
TCAAAACCAGCAGGAAAATCGATGGCCTTACGTTGGTCGGAAATTTTGAACATTTTCCCTACTAAATAAACTGCAGGTTCCTCGTTAAAAACTGGGGCACTATGTGAATTGACCAAATGATCAATTCATGTCGACTCATTAACAGACGGTCCAATGTCGTCGATAATGGACGACGTCGGTCTTCCTCAACTACAAATTGATGGATATTTTACGTTAACTGACAAACTAACCTTTGATTATTATGTTCTAATTATTTAACGTCTCGGGTGGTGTCTGTTAGCAGTCGAAAATACCCAATATATCGTACTGATGCTGAAATCCCTAATCTTCATTCTTTCCCACTTGCATGTGCGTTTAAACCTGAGAGGGAGATTTAGACCGCAGTCTTCGCACGATTTACCATTTCTTAAGTTTTTTGTTTCATATCGAAGTTGACATCGATTCCAACTTTCATTTATATTTTTCTTTAATTCCATCTGTAACTTTTTTTGGCATTTTGGAGTCTGTTTTGAGGAAAAATGAGATTTTTTATTCAAATTTGTATTTTTTTTGTTATATATCTGCATACGTACCGATGAATTCTTATGTATTTACCTATCTAACACCTAAAACCGGCAGTTTTTATACATATCCGGCTATGTATGTAAATGCACCATAAAAAAGTTGCATTACCTCTTTTTTCTTCTTGTTTTGTTTCTATAAAGCACGAATGTTATGGAATGAAAAAAAATTTACATTTAACTTTATTGTCTTTATGATCGCATTTATTGAGTCAAATTTGATTATTGCGAATCCTAATTTTATGTGAGTAATGAGTTGGTTATTAAACCATAAATGAGACAAAAAAAAGGCAAGTATGTTATTAGGCCATTAATAAAATGATGAAAATTGAGTTGGCTTTTAGACCATATTTTAACTCGGTATGTGAATTTGTAGAGCTGGGTGTGATTGTCTTTCTTATGTGAGTTTGCTCTCTAGGTTAGTTAAGCTAACTTTGTTTAGCAAGTTAGCTCTTTGGGCCAATTAAGCTCACATGGGAGTTGGCTCTGAGTTGGTTAAGCCTGCATTTTTGTAAAAGTTGGCTCTTTGATTTGAATAAGGTCCTTTTCATAATCAAGGTAGCTCTTCATACCACTTAAGCTCAGTTGAGTTTTTTTTCAGTTTACCCAAGTCTTACTTGTTGTCATTCCCTTTTCAATATCCCTTTGTAGAGGTACTCGTTTAGGTAAATAGAGTAGACTCTCCTGCTAATCATTAAAGATCTTATTGCAAAAGGAGAGTTGGACTTTATGGCCTAGCCATTTCAAAGATGATATATGCGGATGGGTTACTTTAATATCTTGGGATTGAAGGTGAGTTGAGGGTGAATTTTTCTGATGTTTAAAACATTATGAAAAAAATAATATATAATTAATAGTTTTTTTATAATATTTATTGGTAATGTTTTCTCTTTTGGTTTGGTTTTGTTATTAGATAAATATAAGGGCTTTGCTCATTAAGACCTTTAGAATCATATTTTTTACTTGTATTGCAACTCAATGGTAGAAAGATGTAATGCAACCTTTTTTAGCTCCTATCTCGCCATTGTTCCCATTCAAGATTGGCATTCTTCCCATCATCATCTTTCAAGCTCTGTCTCACCATTGTTCCAACTCAATGTCAACATTCACCCTCTGCATCCGCCTCAAATTTGCCAACCTCAATAAATCCAACCTTGTGTGACCATAGTCATCTAGATTCATTATCCTAATCATCATCCTCCAATTTTGGTTGCAATTTTGTTTGTTCTCCCGAGATTGAACTCCGCCACACTTCTATCAGCGCTACCAATTCTATTGAATCCAAATTTTGAGCCACTAAGAGTTCTATCTTTTTTTGACACTACAAATTCCATCAAATTATTGGGATTTTTTTTTCCTGCAATCGTCTACAATCCACAAGATCTAACAGTCGCCACATCTAAGATCCACTTTACAAAATTATTAAGGCTTAACAATTGATGTTATTGGTCGCTTTCGAAATAATGTTAGAGGCATAGCTTAGACGTTTGAGCAACAGGAAGAAGGAAATTTTTTCCATCAGTGTTCATGCCCAAATATGAATCATATGACATACAATTGCTTATTCGACTTGCCAGAATGTAAGATTCTATTTATTTTCTTAAATTTTTTTTCTTAGACTGAAAGGTAACACCAAAAAAAGCATACAAACATTTATGTTTAATTATTGATCTATGTTTATTGCACTTTATGATGTGTTGGTTTTTGTGATGGTTAAGGATATCTATGGATATTTGTACATCAAGGTCATGGATGTACACTAGACTTTATCCAGATAGAAAAGGAATCACTAAAGATTTCTTAAACGATATTGAGGTTTATTTGGCATCAACATCTAATCTTTCGATAGACCTATCTATGGATTGGTTTCGGTGTTCATGTTTGAAACACTTAAGTACAACACAATTAATGTCATATGAAGTCAAATATGATTTATATCAAAAGGGATTTCAACTTGATAATTGGATTTGAAATTAACATTATGAGATTGATCCAATAATATGTAGCTCTACTCCTTCAACTAGTAACAATCCTCAAACTGAATTTGAATTAATTCAATGTAAGGAAATGGTCTTTAATGGGATAAGACATTATTATCTTAGTCAAGTGGAGAAAGAGTAATCAAACCACAAAGCACAAGAGTTTTATGATTTACTGAATGCAGCCCCAATGCCACTATAGGAGGGTTGCACATCTCATTCAGAGTTATCTGCAGCTCTCATAATACTGAAAAATAAAACTGTGTTTAACATGGCATGAGAGTGCTTCAATCAGTTTGTAAGATTATTGAAAGAGACAAATCCACACCTTTTACCTCACTACTGAGGCTCATGGTGAAATTATTACCAATACAACAACTTCAGGATCAAAATGGCGCCTGAATAGGCCATCTTCGAGAACTGGAACTTCACCAGGGCCTAGGCGCTGCATACCCGAGTATGCCAGTATGGTGCCTAGGCACCGATCTACCTAAGCACCAGTCTTGGCGCCTAGGCTCCACCTGAGCGATGTCAGAGTATCATGCTCTCGAGAAAAATGGTCATTTATTCCTGTTTTAGGAGCATAGGCTCCTGACCTTTGGCATCTAGGCACTAGGCATGAGTCCAAATGTTCCAATTAGGTGCTAGACCCTTGGAAGCTTAGTTTATATGGTATGGAAAGGTATTTTGGATGTGAGGGCCCTCAAGGTCGGCTCTGCGGTCTTAGTCTAGCCCGAAACTCTGATTTTCACTTAGAGCGCCCGATGGAGCTTTTTTCGATCTGAAAGTTATGGGGGACTGTATTTGAGTGAAATTTGGCTGCATAACTCCATAATGGAGTATTTTGATCAACCATATGCTGGGTAAATCACCACCAGTTTTCGTCCTAAGCCACGATGCGGGTAAGGTGTCCCAAACCCTAACTTTCTCGTAGCTTGCATTAATGGATTATGTGGATTCCTTTAACCATGGAATGTTCGGGATTGATTTATGGTGACTTTTAATCATCATTTTAGGAACCAAGCATGTGTCACGTTTTGAAAAAACCCTTCCGAGAGAAGTTTTTCCCTAGTAAAGTTGAATCACCACCCTCGCTACTTCCTCCAAACATGCACTAAGGAGTCCCAGATGGGTGTCTAAACTATCAGATACTAGGGATGAGTAGTCGACTAACCTCAATCATGCAAGTGGACACCCTATACTCGTGACATCAAAAATGGATGCCAACAGTCAACATCTTTATCATCCATATTATGAGGAACTTCTTCATAAATCATAGTGATATCCTCTAGGGTAAACATTTCTTATTTTGAACCAGTTTGAATGCCAAAAACTGACATAGCTTGCACTTAGTGAATGATTTTAATAATACTTTTCATCGCAAAATTTTTTCTTAGTTTATTTTTCAAAACCCCGCCGATTCAACTTTATCCCTTACTCTATCAGGATATTAAAGGTAATAAACCTGAGTAGTTTGACGTGCCAGAACAAATGGATCAAACTTTGCATATCTTTTATTCATTTTGACTTTGATGATATCATGAGGGGCCAGTGTTCATACTCCTCGATTAGGAACAAGTTTAAATCACCCACAGTTGAACAAATAGATAGTGTGTGTAGCATTACGTGGATATTATAATCGAAATACTTTTTCAAGTATGTCAAAATAACTGATCTCGCTATTTATGTGTGTGTGTTTCCTCCAACAAAAAGTTTAGTATTATACGTCTTTTTCCCTTCACACTAAGAGCTTGTGTGAAATGTATAAGCATTCACATCAAATATTTAGCATGTAGTGATGCTGGGATTAGACTCCCATGCAAGATCTAGTAATATCTGATCCACAACTTTTTTTTTATTGTATTATAGACCTATAAGAACTTCTAAAGTATAATTTGTCTAACTTTGAGCGTTACTTGAATTCAAGAGTTGCTTCAACAAACATATAATTTGAGCCATGTCAAAAATTCTTATTTAATCTTCTTGCTTATAAAGAGTCATCCTCTATATTCAAAATATCAATAAATAATCTATTCACTTCATTGTATGTTCAAATTAATTAGTATAACACTTTGAATAATAAATGTGAATATTTTTTAACACCATAAATTTTACTATAAATTGCTGGACTTCGTTAGAGTTCATTAAAACATGAAGTTATATTATTGACGCATACTAGAAACATATCCGACGGCCTTAAGTGTGATAAAAACTGATATTTATTCATTTTACCAACTGTTGCATTATTGGTTATAATATCGACGCATGACCAATGCATAATCAACAGCCTTGACTGCGACAAAAAACTGACAGTTATTTCTGGTTACTAACAGTTAACTCATTGGTTATTACCGACAACCACTTGAAGCAAAAACAAAACAACTAGATTTGATGATTATAGCTGTTTTTAATTAAAACCTAATGGTTATAGCGATTGTTAATTAAATCCTTACAAAAATTGATAGCTTATTTGAGTTTCAGATTTATCATAAAGTGATGATCATAGCCTACCGGAAGACTGTCGTCATGAATTTAGTAGCACACAACAACAATAACAAACATCATATTATTAATAAGCATTATATGCTACCCCTTCCAAGTTCATCAATTTTTTCATTGAGCATCATCACAATCATTAATTAGAAAGTGGCACATTAATCATCAATAAAGATCATTGATCTATAATGCATCATTGTGAATTAGCAATATATCTTTGTTAATGAGTAATAGCAATCAACAATAACGATTATTATACACATTATCTATGATCATCAATATAGTTACCCTTCAGAGCTTTCAAAAATCATTAAGAATCCTCTAAATGAGCCAAAGTTGAGCCTTATTTGTAGACTTTAGGAAGAAAATCTTTAGTCATTTCAACTAAGTTTTTATGTGTTATGTCTTTCACAAAGTGGACGTCAAAATCTTCCCAAATTAAAAATCAGCTACGTATTGAAAAAAATTGAAAAAAAAAACTATTATGATCCTAATTTTGTAAGTATAACCTAAAGAGTGCAATAGAAATTGAATAACTAGGAAAGCTATGATGTAAATTTGGCGTAGGATATCCTAGCCCAAAATTTCTCCCTTGAGTCCATGTGAACTTAGGTTTGCTAAAACTTCTAAAATTATGCATCATTGACAAAAATTTCAATTTTCAAACTAATGATACCGCATTATTGTAACCATTTATCATAACCACATTGGTGGTCACATAATAATGTTTCAATGAGAAAAACCATTATATAAATTGAAATAAGATTCATTGCATATCAAACATGTTGAGCAAATACAGTAGATACCACCCAAACAATTATTTGTGGATTAAACACTCTAATAGAAAGAAAAAAGGCAATTGGAATACAAAATACAAGAGTGTAGGGAGTGTAGGAGGCACAATGATTCAAAGAAATTTGGAAGCTTATAACTAATATGTTAAATAACAAGGCAACAAAAGCCATCAATGTGTTGTTCCACAATGATCCTTCTGATAATTGGACCAGCAATATCCAACTTAATTAGACCGATCAGACCATAAATTAATTATCAATTAGACCCTATGTTTTTATTATTTTGATTTGATTGTTAATTAGTAACAGATTAGAATTAATTAATCTATAACTCTAGGCAAAATTTAATAGTATTCTTATAACTATGCAACTCATTTGCAAATCACATCAATCATGGGAACTTATTATCTTGATCATTAATATTATCTACTTTTTTAGTTATCCTAATTAATATTTTATTAATTAAGTAATCAATTCCAAATTATTCCAATTTTGCATTCAATTAAATATATATTGATTAAATAAGACCTCAATTAATATTTTTTTTCCTTAATTTTTCGGTCTCATGAGTCCAATAATAAATAAATTAATTGATATTACTCTGATGAAACTAATTAAGGTTCTGTTTGGGACAGCATGTGCGTTTCAAGATAAATAGCTTATCATGAAATGCGACCAGCATGTCGACTATGGAGGTCGACCCGCGCCCTGCGTTTAGTGTAAAAAACTCAAATGCAGAATAAATCGTTTTCAAAAACACGCAAATCAAACGGTTAAGCGGCGTTTTTCAGTTTTGCACTTATAAGCTGCCCCAAATGGGTCCTAAATCCTCATCGTCATAATCAATAATTCCCCTAAAGATAATATGTCATCTATGCGAACTAAAATGTGAAAATATTTTACATGCATACCATATTTTTTATATATTTACATATCATACACCTAAATTTTAATTTTTATTACTTTAAAAAATCATTATTATTAATTTTTTTAAAAAAAATTTCTCTTCCTGCACATAACTAATGCTGTCCCATTTAAATAGTGAAGGGAAAGAACAAAGCTATTGGAGTTCTTAGGGATTCTTTTCCACGTGGACCAATGAGCTGCACCAGCTTGGACAATACCATACTGAGGCCAAACGGAAACCCACAGTTTTTTTCCCGGTATTTTTATAAAATATATTTATTAAGTTATTCCACGTAAGCATGCCTACACAGTCCGAAGAGACCAACTATAGTGGGGTGTGATGTGGGTTGGAAATGGACGAGACAACCACTAAAAAGAATGTAGGCCCGTTAAAATTTGTGCAAACCTAAATGGTCAACTTCAAGCTTCTTTAAAGATTCAAAAATAATTTGAAGTATATTTTAAATTTGTTCTGTTTAATTATCTTTTTTGTGTTTTATTTTATTTTTTGGACAAATAACAATTAGGGTTGTTAAAACAACTCGTTGTTCGCAAACAGCTTGCGTTCCGCTCGCTAAGAAGCTCGTGTTCTGCTCGTTTGCTAAGTTAACGAGCCGAAACACGAACAAATATTTGTTCGTTCGTGTTCAACTCGTTTTCACTCGAAATTCTACTAATCTATTATATATATTTGATGAGTAGTATTTTTAAAAAACTTAATTGACTACAATGCTATAAAGATCTATAATCAATTATAAGTATTAATTAAGAAAATAGATTAAAATTTATTAAATTAGATTCAAAAGATGTTTTAATATAAAGAGTAATTTTATCCCAATCCTTAATATCTTATGACTATCTGATTAGGGTTGTCAAAACGACTCTTTGTTCGTGAACGGCTCATGTTTAGCTCGCAAAGCAAACGAGCCGAACACGAACACATTTTGAACTCGAAATAAGGCTCAGCTCATATTCGGCTCGTTTACACCCCTAGTTACAACTGAAAATGAATTTGAACTCAAATTATTAAGTGAGTTGGCTAAAGTATGTGTATGGATAAGAATTGGAGCATGTGGTATGAAATTTTTGGTACGTTAAATACCATTATTCTTCTAGAAAAAGCATTGATTCTGTTGATGACGTGGTCACAAAGGTGTGGGGTTGTGTTTGATGAGGAAACTAAGCTCACGTGAATACTTAGAGTGAAGCTCGAAAGAATATTATGAAAATGAAAATAGAAAAGATACACTATAATTGAAGGAATGAAAAAGAGTGGGCGGTGCTAGACGCGCAGAAGGAGAAAGAGGTGGAAGATAAAATGATGCCGATGATGATTAATTTCAATTTGAATCAGATGGTGCAATTGAGTTTATATATATATAGGTGTAATTGAGTTTGGTCTGAAGGCTGAGGCGACCGATTGAGTGGTGATTGGGTTTGCCGAAGAAAAAAAATCGGTTGGTCGACGGGTTGCAAGCAGGCGTCCATGGTGAAAAGTTAAGACGGTCCGGGACTGTCGGCGTGGTACGCCGACTGAGTCCCTCGTTATAGTGTGTCGGTTGATTCGAACCGAGCTATCGGTCGTTGGATGACCGGCTAGAATTATGTTGTTGTTGTCTGATGCCTTGATTGTTCGGCCATTGTCCTGAGTCGCTTAAATGCTTTGAGATTCATGCCGATGATTTTGGTGAATACATATTAGTTCCCCGATTTTTCTTGTTCCTTGACAAGTACAATAAAAACAAGGAAACTAGTAAACAATTATTGACATTAAAATTATCAATTGATTGAATAATTGACTTCCATTGAGGTTTTGTGCCCAATGCGCTCTATAAATAAGCATGAACTGACTCTTGAAGCTTTTGTCGTTAGCTTCTTCTCGTGTAACCAAAGAGCATTATGGTTGATAGTTCGAGCCAGATCGTCGTGGATCCTCAAAGGCTGGTGAAGACCAGCTTTCAAGTTTCTCCTATTGCAAAGAGGAAGAAGATTGTGAAGAAAAAAAATTGTTGCAGATCGAACCTGCTTCGATCCACTTGGTTGGCTCATCTGATAGCGCCAAAGTACAGTCACCAGAAAAATTTAGCCAGAAAATCCTGGCGTTTGGACCTGATGCAAACACGGCCCCTGAAGGTCGCAAGACCCGATTAATGTGGAGGGTTGCGATCAGGGAAAAGGAGTCGAAGGGAGTGACGGTCGTTGAACCACTTGAGGCTCTACCTCAGAATTGCAAAGCTATTTCATCGCAAGGGAGAGTTGATGTTTCTAGAGCAATATGTGAGATGGGTGGATTTATGGGTATGCGAGAAATCCCCTTT
Source organism: Phalaenopsis aphrodite (assembly GCA_003013225.1). Taxonomy (NCBI): domain Eukaryota; kingdom Viridiplantae; phylum Streptophyta; class Magnoliopsida; order Asparagales; family Orchidaceae; genus Phalaenopsis; species Phalaenopsis aphrodite. Next base: position 111,958 of record NEWO01000057.1, on the reverse strand, counting down.
AATAAATCAGAGTTTTTTTATGACCTCGTAACATTGACTTGGATGTAGATGAGTCGATTAGGTTAGAGGGTCGTGAGGAAGGCTTGCCTCTGAAGGACACCACGAAGTTCTGAGCAACTGCAGTGGCCAGTTTTTAAGTCGAGTACTCCGGGCTCCTACTGTTGGATCCTCCGGCGGGGCATCAGCCGCTTGACTCTTTGCTCGCGGTAAACCCTCGACAATGACAATTAGAATGGCGACCACCATCCCCTGGAGCTGTGGAGTGGAGGAGACATGTGAGGTTGCATCACTGACAGAGTCTGTTGGTCCCTTGGAGGAAACGAGTGGAGATCCATTTGCGGACCTTGTGCAGAAGTTGTTTGCTTGCCTACAAGATGTAGAGATGGTGGTTATGCAGACAAAGCTAGTCGCCCTTTGAGGCGGGTTGGACGAGGCTCTATGCAGGCTGGAGCCACTTTGTGAGTCATCTAATTTGGGTAAGTTCGACCATGAAGCTGATAAGATAAATCAAATTAGGTTAGGTAGGAAAATGGTCATTTAAAAGTTAGTAAGGGGATTATGTCTCTGCTAAGGCCTTGGAGGACTCGTTCATAAAAGACTTTGTTCAAGACCCGTAATAATATTTTTGCAATAAATCATTACTTAAATAAATTTGAAAAGATTATTGGTGTGCCACTAATCACTATGTCACTTCATTTTTTGTGTCCGCCCTATAAATGGGATAAGGGGCATTTTTTTCCGCTTTATGAGTTCTATTTTGTTTCTTTGTGTCTTCAGTTTCTGTTCTTTTTGTCCTCCAGCCATCTGTTATGTTCTATGATGGCTCTAGAATATTCTCACACCCTCTTCTGATCTGTCAAGGGTGTTGACCCTTCATTTTGGATGGAAAACAAGGTGAAGGAACTAGAAAGGAGATATGTTCTCCATGTCATCGTCGCTCTTCAGAAGTTACCTGAGTCGGCTCAGGAAACCGATGTCATGGGCAAGGGCCTAGTATTTTATCAAAACCAGTTCAAGTATGACTTCCATTTACCTCTATGCGATGAGCTCCTGAGTGTATTCAATACATACGGGGTTATTTCGACGCAAGTGTTGCCGAACTCTATGACCACGATAATGACTTTCCTTATCTTTTATCGAAGGGAGCATATTTCATGGGCGAACAAACTTTTTAAGTATTTTTAATGTTTAAGGTCAATAAGGAAGGATTTTTCATGTTATTGGCGGGCAAGGAACTCCACTTGTCGGGAGTTGAGAATAAAATAAAGGACTGAAAGAAGAAGTTTATGGTCAGTTTTTGCTCTGGCACCGGGGGGATTCGGACTGAGGCGACAGAGTGTGTGATGCCCAAGCTATGTTGTCTTCTCGAGAGCATGGAGGTCGCCGGAGAGATGTTGATCAGCTATCATCACTCAATTCCTCAGTATGCCGCAAAGGTGATGGTTACTCGTGTGCTGATGAGTGAGACAACCGAGAATCTATGGTGTCTTTAAAATATTGAAGAGGCAATTCAAGCAAAGTTGGTCAAGTAAAAGCTGGCCGCTAAGCACCAAAAGTGGAAGCGTCCCTCAAGGTCAAGTAATTTTGTAGGAGACGAGGACCCACTCCTTTACAGTGTGGCCTCGAGATACTTTGCCTCCATGTCTGATCATAGTGTTGTTATCCAAGATAAGGTGATTAGCAAGGTCACAATTATCTCCCAAAAATGTGCTTCTCTTTTTCTTTGATGCAGAAGAACGAGAAGGGAGAACTTTTGTTTCTCAGAGGGCCCTTTTTTAGACCTCGATCACAGAATCTTCTTTCTCAAAATTGGATGTGTCATTCGATTCATCACCAACTATCGCTACTCCACAAACTTTCAGGTTGGCGGTTCATCTTTTGTCACCTTGTCCGAGTGGGTGGAGGCCTGTCAACCCGTTTCCCCTTCCTTAATTGAATCATCATCGGGGGTGGCCATGTCTCATGGCTACTATCCCTAACCTTCACAGAATGGGAAGACCATCTGCAGGAGAGAAAAAGTGTTGGTGGAAGGTGTGGCAACCCCTCCTCCCACTACATTGAAATTGAGGAGGGAGGCCTTTGAATGGAAACCCTCAAGAGGAGCCGTCAGATGGATGTGGATCGACATCAACAGGCGGTTCAGTGGCATCAACAGGCGGTTCAGTCTTCTGGACACGCCGAGGAGCTGACACCCTCCATTGGCTGAGAATAAGGGCATGTCGTAACTCCTATTGGGTTCTTTAATAATATATTGTTATACATATTCATAAGTTTTGTGTGATCATATGACTCTTTTGAGATAATTATTAAAGACACTAAAGCAAAATTTGTTATTGTTAAATGTGACCCAAATTTTGTTGGACTTATTTATCGTCTAAAAAAAAATAATGATCACGCAGATTAAAGTTTAATAAGAAAACTGAGAGCACACTGAATTAATGTTTTAGAAGGAAACTACGAGAACATGGATTGAATGTTAATTGAATGTTTTGACCATTACATCAAACTTATAATAGTTTTTAGACTGTGATCCGTGTGTATTATTTCGTTGGCTCTCTTTTAATTATTTGTTTTAAAGAGACCTTGTTAAAATTTTATGTACCCCTCTTCTATTTTGTGTAAAAGACACTCTCCATTTGTAATCTCTTATTTAATATAATGAATTCTCATCTTCTCATCTTCGGCTCACGGTTTTTCTTATCTTGGGTTTTCCACATAAAATTTATTTGTTCTCTCTTTTGATTATTTCATTATTTGTTGGATTGATTCAATATTCATGCCAAGACATAAAAACTTTCAGCGAACATAATATTGAATCAGTGCAACATAACCGACACTTCCTCATTTACTTCTTTTTTAATGTAACCATGATCATAAGAAAACTATTTTGATGTCATTATCCCTAGTAAACGGATTTCATAATTGTGTTTTTAGTTAAATGTAGTTCACTCACTGTAATTTGAACATCCAGTAATCAGAATCAACTAATCTTAGTCTGCATGCATATTGGATTTTAAGTACTACCATACAAGCAATTCATTTAGCAGCCACAGTTGGAAATGTTGATTGATATGATGGGGTTTGCTTCATGTCTCTTAGAAGGATAAAATTGCTTCTTTCCTTCCTGCTTATATTTCCTTACTCATGTTTAGTTTTGTCTTTTTTTTCTGGTTTTTTCTAAACTACTCTTCTTGTCTTGAGTTTTTGGGGAGATTTGCATGCATACCGCTCAATTCTTAATTATTGTCATATCTGACACCCTAAATTTGATAATGAAACAATTTAAATCAATTAACCTGTAAATAATGCCATTGACTGAAGCCATAAAGTGGGCCTCATTAACTCATAACCAAAACCTTAGAAGTTAGAACCCAAGACAAGGCCTTCTTGCAAGACTGTAATTCAGTCACCATCATACAGTGGTGAATACATATATTTATATAATTTATAGAATCGTGTTTAAGAAAATAAGAAATATAATTTTTCGCATGTTTTGGTTGTCGTTGTTAACCGACCTTCAAAAGCACTTGGCCAAACAGCTGTCTTATTAGGAGATTCCTATTGCTCTGACGAGTGCTTATCCAAAAGCTTCTAAAAGAGACAACTTTACTTGTAAGAACAAAATAGCCTGCTTGAATCCGTATTTTTAGCTTTTTTTTTTCTAGTTTCTGAATCACTCTTTTTTTTAATTTCAATTTCAATTTTTCAGCTAAAATTTGCTCTATATATAGTCATGAGATTTTTTTAATTAAGATCAATAAATCATAAAATATATGGGAATTCTTTTTCAAGAGATGAAAAATGATTTATGCCCTCACTCATAATTTAACAAATAATTAAATTTACTTGAGATTTATTTTTTCCCAAGAGGTTTAGAGGCTAAGTTACACACATGAACACGAAAAAACATTTCATCCGAACACCGCACAGTTAGATGGCCAACGGCCGGGCACCGCGTTGTCATGCATCTCATCAGCGGGAGATGTGATGCTCAGTGGTTGGCTTCCTGGACAAACAGAAATTCGGACAGAATATTTGGACACACACACACACATTTTTCTTCAACATTAAACCGAAATAAAAAAATTACACGTGATTGAAGGAGAGAGAGAAAACAGGAAATTAGGAAATTTAATACAAGTCATGTGACTGTATTGTTAAATGTGGAGACCGATTTCTCCCGCTCCCACCTTTCTTTGTCGTGAACCGAAGTGAAGCTTCGGTTTTTGCGAAAAGACGCCTGCTTCTTCCGTCCCGCCTCTTCTACTTACCGCGATTTGGAACCCGCTCAACTGTTCTATATCAGCCTCTCTCAATCGTGATAAAAGGAAGGCCCCCGCCATTTTGGTTCCTCTGCCAGTGTAAGTTACTGAAAGGAAGAGAAGTGCTAGCAGAAGTTCCTTACAACATAAGGAAGAAGAAAAAAAAAATGATTGCTCTCCCTTGATTTCTTCTTAGTGACTTGTGCCAGAAGAGAAATAGGATTTCTCTTGTACGTTCATCTTCTTCAGTGTGTATCTCGGCGTAGAAAGAGAGAAGAAGAGAGAGTGAGAAAGCGAGAGACTTTCTCTTGTAAGTCGAGACAATCGACTGTTGTAAATCCCTCAAGTAGTAAAATCTTCTGCAATTATGTGGCGTAGTCAATTTGTCAAACTACGTAAATCTATGTATTTCGCTGTGTTCTTTTCTTGTGCGAATTTTATCGTTCTATTTTTTCGCTTCATTGTTGATCGTTCTATTATATATATATATATANAATAGAGGAAGATCAAAACTAAAGTCTGGTTAGCAGACAACCTGCTGGAATTGTGGCAAGGCTGACCACATAAAGAGAAACTGTAGAAATCCCAAGAAGATGGAGAATGACATCACAAATTTGGTAACTGAAGAAGCACTACTGCTGGTAGTTCATAATTCTATTGATGACTGGATATTGGATTCAGTGGCTTCTTTCCATACAACATTCCATCGAGAATTGATGTGAAATTATGTTGCAGGTAACTTTAGGAAAGTATATCCGACAGATGGAGAAGCATTGAATGTGGTAGGAAATGGAGACATTGACATTGCACTTCCAAATCATAACAAGTAGACTTTGTAAAAGGTCATACACGTTCCTAAGTTGAAGAAAAATCTCATTTATGTTGTGCAGCTCAATGAGGGTGGTTATTCAGTAGTGTTCTCAGATAACACCTGGAAGGTTACCAAAGGAGCATTAGTACCGACTCAGAGTAAGAAAACTGATACACTATATATGACTACAGGTTTACTCAGGCGTGAACACATGAGTTAGAGGTGCATTGTGGAGAAGCAAAAGAATGTCAGTTTCTTGAAAGGTGGCAGAACGCCAAGAGTAGGAAAACTGGATCTTGTACACACAGAAGTGTGGGGACCTTCTTCATTGGCATTTCTTGGAGGCTCTAGTTACTGTAGAAAGGTAAGGTTTGTTGATCCACCCGAGGCCACAGTGCAGGACAGTGATGGAAGTGAAGAGAAGAGTGGGTCCGGGGCACCCATTCCTATTGTTTCACAAACAAATTTTGGAGAACCGCAGAGCTATAAAAAAACTTGTAAGATGAAAATTCAAGCAAGTGGGAGCTGACAGAACTTCCATCAGTAAATAAAGCATTACACAACAAATGAGATGAAGACTGAGCTTGATGGGAGTAAGAGGTACAAGGCTAGACTTGTTGAAAAAAGACTTTCAACAAAGACAGGATATAGCCCATGCAGTGGGAGTTGCAAACAAATACATGAGTAACCCAGAAAATAGCTTGGAGTGGCAAGGCTGTGTTGACCCTGCTTATATGTTGACTAAGGGTGTTACTCTTGAGAAATTAAAGTTGTGCGCAGCTTCAGTTGGTATTCTGGTGTGAAGACAAGGGCACTGAGTTGCAGATGTGGATGATATTACGTCTGAAGAAAAGGGTGACGCCACCAGTGGAAGATACCGTTTGAGAAAGAAGACGATGCAAACTGTGTATTGGTCTCCAAGTGGGAGATTTTTTAAATATGGATACCGATTTCTCCCGCTCCCGCCATCGCCCAATCGCGAACAGTCGCGATCCCCTCTCCTGCCTTCCTCTGTCACGAAACGAAACGAAGCTTCAGTTGTTTTCGCGAAACGACGCCTGCTTCTGCCACTCCCGCCTCTTCTACTTACCACATTTTGGATCCTGCTCAATTGCTCCCTCCATCAGCCTCTCTCAGTCGTGATAAAGAGAAGGCCCCTGCCATTCGGTTCCTCTACTGGTGTAAGTTGCTGAAGGGAAGAAAAGTGCAAGCAGTAGTTCTTTGTAGCACAAGGAAGAAGAAAGAAGAAGAAGAGGATTGCTCTCCTTTGGCTTCTTCTTGGTGGTTTATGACAGAAGAGAAATAAGATTTCTCTTGTACGTTTATTTTCTTCGATATGTATCTCAGTGTAGAGAGAGAAGAAGAGAGAGTGAGGAAGTGAGTGACTTTCTCTTGTAAGTCGAGACGATCGACTGGTGTAAATTCCTCAAGTAATAAAATCTTCTGCAACTCCGTGGACGTAACCAATTTGTCGAATCACGTAAATTTGTGTTTCATTGTGTTCTTTTCTAATGCGAATTTTCTCGTTCTATTTTTTCGCTTCATCGTCGATCGTTCTATTTTATATACATAGACCACAACATCTACTTCAATCAATCTTTATTTATTTTTATTTAATTTTTTCGGCAAACAGATTCTATATGCTAACTCAACTTGTTAACATAATCTTTACTATGCATCGAGTCGCTCTCAACCAGCTTCAATTTTGACGGAAGCCAAAAATAAAAACTGTTCACCAGCTCAGCGTTGAAATTTGAAGCCGACCAAGCATTTTAAGTGTCGATTTTCATATTTCCTGTAATATAATCATTATTATAATTGTACACTGCCGTAACGCATGTATAATGTTAGAAAATTGGCACTAAATTGTTAATTTCTTTTTTAAAGTATTTTTAGCCATAAATTTAAGGAAAATTTACATATATGCCCGCACGATTCTTATGTAGTTAACTACCACCTAAAGTTTGATATTTACATTTTTAACATATTGGTGTCATAAATTTGCTTGAAAATTATAAATTTCACTTTTAAAAAAATGGTCTTGATTTTATTTTTTATGTGATGTTAAGAATTTAAATGGTATGCATGTATATATGAATGCTTAGAAGCTAGACTTGTAAATGCCCCAAAAAAACACATTGAAGAGGTATTTCTATCGCTATTTGAGATTTTATTCACACTTATTTATAAAAAGTATGATTAACAAGTTAAAATTGATTTTACTCTCTCAAAAAAACTGTTAACATAGCTCAAGTTTTAGATAAAATATTATGTCCATCATCTGAATGTATGGACGAAGGCGTGAATCTCATCATGCCACTGTGCACACTGAACGGTGCCCTTGATAGAACTAGGGGTGCGGTAGGAGACAGTCATTGTCGTAAAGTTTTGTTAGACACCTTACTAAATGATGAAAATCTTAAGAAAACATATTTATGTAAATAATAAACAATAGCAATGTTAAATTATATGTGTATGTATGTATGTATTATATGCTTATATATTAAAAAATTCTAACCCACCTTCACGTGTTGTTCATTTTTCTTTTCGGCCCCGCAAACGGGAAGTATTATTCCATCGGCAAAAATGTATGCGGTGGGCCCTATTTTGAATTTTTTTTAAAAAAAATTTCCGTTGTTGGCGGTTGGGATTTGGCCCTGTTGTTTTCTTTTTGGATTATTTTTTTGGGCACGGTTGTTTGGACGGGTTTCCCCCCCCCGCGAGTGTTTTTGACATGTGACAATTGACTCTTAAAATCATAGCTTGGTTCGTTATAGCTAAGAATTTTAAGAGCTTGGAACGACCTCATTTAAATTTTATCATAATGCATTTTTTTAATCATTAGTTTTTTTTTAGATTATATTTATGGAATTATTTTTTTCTCTCACAGAATTCCTCCACAGCCATTATAATTATTCATTAGAAATGTCAAATATGTATATATGTATGAGTCTATTAAAATATTAAAAAAGCCTTCGAGATAAATTTGACCAAATTAGTTGGAAAAGTGCATGTATCTTTGAAATCCAAGCTCGTATGCGGTGAGTCGGTGACTAAACAAAGCTAAAATTAACCCGTAAAAAGATCACAACGTGCTAAAATAAAGTACACAGAAGGACATAAATGCAATACTTTTGAAAAATCCCCACCATCATAAGTAAATAAAGCCCCACCTTATCTCTAATTATAATAAACAACATAAATACAACAATCCCCACCTTATCTCTTTCTTCCAAATAAGTGTGTGATTACCAAATGAGCTTCATATTTCAATTTAGTTGCATCGGGATGGTTTCCTACGTACTTCCATCCCGAATGGATCAAGCCTTGCTTAGTTCTTTAAAATGTCCGACTAGGCAATCAGTCTTGAGCCCAAATGTTCACCAAACTCCTATAGTAAGTGAACTTATTGACTAATAGTACCTTCATGAGCATGTTTACTAGACTCTCCTTCATATATATCTTCTTCAACTAAATCTTTCTCTTATCAATCAAGTCCGGAACAAAGTGGTATCTCACATCAATGTGTTTGGTACAAGCATGATAAACTAGATTTGTGGCTAAGAATATTGTACTTTGATTGTCACAGAACATCGTCAAAAACTTTTGATCAACTCCCAAGTCATCTAACATGTCTTTCATCGACATCGCCTCCCAGACTGCAATGTACTTAGTTTCCAAAGTAGACAAGCAACAGTAGACTGAAGAACTGACCTCCAACTGATTGGACCTCATGTTAATGTGAATAAATAGCCAATCACAATTCTTAACCTATTCACATCATCTCCATAGTTTGATTCAGTGTAGCCTACATACAAATCTGCAATAGATGACTACTTCTCAAACACTAAGCCAACATCAATTGTACTCTTTAGATACTTAAAAATACTCTTCACAACCTACCAATGTTTTCTTCCTAGATCATGCATGAACCTACTCATAACACCAACTGCTTGTACAATGTCTGGTCTAGTCAAACTATGACATACATCGGATCGTTCACTGCACTAGCATAGGTAACCAATCACATATCTTTCCTTTCATGATCATCTTTAGGACATTGAATTGAACTCAACTCTATGTGAGAAGTTATTGGTAGACTCGCTGCCTTCCTCGAGTCATCAATTCCAAATTTCTTTAGCATCTTTCAAATATAAGCTCCCTGCAAAAGTCAAGCTTTTCAGTTGCCTTATTTTTGAGAATCTACATGTCAAGAATTTTAAGAGCTTCACCCAACTCTTTCATTTCAAAATATTTGGATTATTATACTTCATTCTATCAACCTCAATATGACTAGTAGATGTAATCATCACATCATCAACATATAGAAGCATATAAATAAACTTATTGTTCGACAATTTTTTAAAATATACACAATGATCATGCTAGTCCCTCATGTAGTATGTTCCCTCTTGAACTGATCAATTTTTTATACCACCATCATAATGACTGCTTCAAACCATACAAATACTTGTCCAATTTACAAATCAAGTCTTTTGATGCTCCATATCTAGGTGGTTGCAACATTTTTTTACAATTCTCCATGTATGAATGTCGTATTCACATTGAGTTGTTCCAAGATTAGTTTCCAACTTATGTTTCATCTTTGTGGTTCCAACAAAACTCTTCACCTGCTTTGACCCCAATTTTTCAACAAGCTTGTCTTATCAAATGTCACCTCCCTGTTAACTAGATTTTTTTTTGACTGATCATGCAGCTTGATGCTCTTGAATGCACGCTTAATGTCAATGAAGATCTCATTCTTTGATCATGGCTTCTGTTTATCATTTTATATGTGATATTAAGTTGGACACCCAAACACTATCATGTGCTCATAATCTCTACTAGGATGTCCTAACCACATCTCCTTTAGAGCCTTCTTCTTGATAGCTGCTAATGGTAGATGATTCACCATGTGACAGGCATAGTCTATGACTTCAGTCCAATGTACTCTATCTAACCCAGCATTGGCTAACATACACAAAACTTTCTTCACCAAAGTTCAGTTCATCCTCCTTATCAACCCATTCTACTGTGGTATCTCTCGAACAGTGACGTAATGTTCTTTCCCGGCTCTCTAACACTCTTGTACGAATGCATACAAAGGGTTTTTTTCCTATTGTTTGAAATAAAATATCAGATCATTTTATCAGTTTGAAATAAAATAAAGGGTATTTGCACCTTGTTTTTGCGTTTTATGGTTCACTCAAACATGCCTGGAGTAATCATCAATAAAAGAAATAAAATATCTCTGTTCATCGAATAATGTTATCTTCGTCGAGGCCCAAATATTTGTGTGAACATACTTTAAATACATTTTGTGTTGTGAACTACAGTACCAAATAATACCTATATCCTCTTGCCAAGTACACAATGTTCACCAAAATCAAGCTTCTAGGTGCTCGCTTTTTTGATCAATTCTTATTTTACCAAAGCCTAAAGTGAAGCATCTCGAGCATGAGCTAGCTGCATAAGCCACAACCAAGTAACGTAAAAAGAATCATCATTAGTAGCAACCGTTTCAGCCTTTGTATTACCCTAAAATAATAAAGATTGTGATGATGAACTCCCTTCATAAAAATGATTGATCCACGACATATCCTCAGAACTCCTGTCTCAATAACTACCTTGTAGCCCTTTGACTCTAAAGCCCTTTATGACAGTAAATTTTCTTGATATCTGCAACATGTTTAATGTCAGTCAACTCCTCACAATATCATCATGCATCCTGATAAAGATACTCCCAACACCAATAGTACAACAAGCTTGATCGTTGTCTATAATCACTGCTAGCTCCTTCCACATGCAGAACCACCCTCAATAAACACAAATGTGGCTCATATGCAACTTCTGTTCCATTCTCCTTCAACTTCGGATAATCTTTCTTCTAATAAGCAGTCTCTAAACAGAACGCACACTGATTTTTCCCAAGATTGTGTCGATGAGACTTGCCCCGCTTTTGAAAAGTGTTGCCACAACCACCTTTCTTTGTCAAATTCTTCTTCTTCTTCTCAAATCTTCCACATTGGAGTGTAAGTGTCTCAACTGACTCAATCTTTCCAGACTCCTTGTCCATTGGACGGAACCATGATTCAACAACACTGAACTCCACTCCGATCACGAACCTTAATCTCCGCACATCAGGTCACCTTAACAAAATATGAAAGTGAATGCAGAAGGATTAGTCATCTTCTTGCAACAACGAACATATTCATGCTCCATGAATTAGAAAAACTAAGTGGAAAACAAACGTCTCCATACACAAAAAAAAAAATGATGCATCAGGATTTGTATTGTATCATCATATTATCTTCCTTACAACGGGGGCATTTACATACGAACCACCCAATATCTATGCATTTACATATCTAGCACCAAAGCTTCATTTTGTACTAGAATCTCTTTATTAAATTAAGGTTTATCTTCTTGTAAAATTTGATATATTATTGTACATATAATTCGACGAAGTAATTAGCCATAGATATAATAATGCATGCTCATTTCCGTACTTTCCTTGAGAACATATTCATATAAAAAGAACTCAATATTGATAGGAAATTTGTCCCCTTCTTAGAAGGATACAATCACTAAACAATTTAGCATTATTGGCAATTGTTTTCACTAAAATCATTTGCTTGACCAATGAAGTGGGAAAAGAAAGGACTGTAAAAAAAATACTAGAAACAAATCTCAGGCTTGACATGATCTTTTCTCCTCTATGCTAAATGAACATTTTTTTAGGGTTTGTTTGGAATCAAATTTCATTTTTATTTTATTTTATTTTTATTTTTTCTTGTATTTTTAAATACATATTTTCTTAGAAACATTTGCTATGGATTTGTTTTGGATCAAATCTGTTTTTCTTTTTTCTTTTGTTTTTTATTTTTTATTTTATTTTTAAAAGTATATTTTTAGTGTATTTTTCACATATTTTTATTTTTTATTTCAAAAAATAAATTAACATATTTTTATGAATACTTAAGAAAGATTTTTGAAGTTTTGAATGTTTTTATAAAAGCAATTATATATTAATAAAAAATGTCAAATATATTCTATTTCAAACAAAAATATATAAAAATATTTTTTAACATAATAGTAAATAAGTATTCCAATATTGAAGTCATACAAATAAACCAAAAAAGTCTAAAATTCAATAAGAAAATATTAACATAAAATGTAGATTGCTTTCTAAATCTCTTTTTAAATCATTTTTGAACCAAGCTTTTTCCATCCGGTCCACAAAAGAACAGATAATCTCCCTCCTCTCCATGCATCATGCAAGCAATCTATTTTCCTCTCCATGCATCTTGCGACTTGCTAAAAAACTTGTTATAAATCATTGGTCCTATAATTACTACGCTCAATTTCTGGATGGTCAAATTTGGCAGCTTTTGGTTCAGATTTCTACTTTATATAGCTTTATAACTATATTTATGTACTAACACATCAAACAGCTGCCTATATTTATTCTACAAAGACTGGTCAAGCCGACATGTATGTCACGTGCGGGCCACCACACACGTGTTTGGTAACTTGTTTTGATGCTACCCCACCCCACCCCACCTGAAAGGATTGATCAACCTAAAACCATGCAGATGAATTTTAAATATTAAGTTGCATATGCTTGAAACATAAGATTAGGAGCGTTTTTCTTGCAGTCAATAAAGCTAAGCCAGTCAGTCAGTCTACTGTCTACGTACCAACTTCACAATCTTGAGAAATCATAGGCTGGAAGCTTCACAGTATACATGTTACTTAACAGTAGCTGGAGATTTCATTACTATATATATTCAAGGTTATGTGAAGAAGAAGGGCTAACAACCCTTTCACACTATGTTAGGTATAAGGTCATAATCAATCCAGGCATTATTTTGCATGGAAACTTAGGCTGAAAAGTTTTGCTCAGGGAACATTGATTGCTTGTAGATATGTTCAGAAATTGTAGTTTGAAAGTTGTTTATCTATTTTCTCACATGCAATGAAAAAAAATGATGCCTTATTTTTGTTTTTTAGAAAATTTTAAAGTATTTATACAGTTTAAAATCAATAGTAATATTAATGTTTAAAGGCATGTAATCAAAAAATGAAAGTTTGAATAAGACATTGTTTTTTAAACTTCAAGCAACTTAAATGGAAGAACACTTAAGTTCGCCACTTATTATCTCTTGAAAACTCACCACTTATTATCTCATGAAAACAACTTTTTGTTATCACGATATAACTCCATATTAAACACTTTCTTATGATTTGTATCTACTTTTATATATATATATATATATATATATATATATGTATATATATATAT
>NEWO01000057.1:84686-95532 GCA_003013225.1 Phalaenopsis aphrodite | reverse complement strand
GAATGGGCAGATGAATGTGCCTAAAAATTCGAGTACCACCTCCTTAAGACCAACTATGTTGAACTCCTGACCTGAGGCTTAACATCATGTAACAAAAAATTTCTAAGTAATTCCAATCACTCTTATTTTATGTTTTAAGGGTCAATGCTTAATTATCAATCCAAATACTATAATGTCTTATTTTAATTTGACAATCTTTTTAATATAACTTGTGATACATTACAAAAGTTTAAGGAACAACACAACCCTAACTTTCAAAATATTACATTATTTGATAAAATAACCAATTTCAGAGAATGATGGGTCACTTTCTAGCTAACAATGTTATCTTTATTAAGATATAAGATTTTTTAATGAAATTCATTAAATTATTACCAAAGTAATGGTTAGAAAAATGCCCAATGTCATATATTACTCTCCAAAATGAAGTTTTTATTCGTGATTTAAGATCCAAAAACATTTCTAACACAAAGTAACTCATTAAAATTACTATTTTTTCTTTCATTTACTTAAATAACTCCTCTAGTAAAGCATCAATAAAGTATCATTTCTAAGTATGACTGTTAGAACGTTATTTATCATCAGACTACAAACATCTATCATATTATTCTTCTAAAAAAAGTATGATTATATAGTTAAATAAGAAAATTTTAAGAATAATAAAAATTTTATATACCTTTCCATTTTATTGTAAACACAATTCACCGTTCAACCCACGACTTCCATGAGGGTATGGAGAATTTTCTTGTTGCATTTTTATTGGATCTATAACAACAATAAGTAAGAGGAAATAACAAATTAATCTAGAGACTTAAGGAAATAAATAAAAGGAGGCATTTTCTCATTGATAACAAACTAACCTATGAATGAAAACTTTTAACATGTAAATAAAACATGTCTTAATGATTTTTTTTATATAGCATAAATTAAAAATCAGTGGCCAACAATCACTTGAGATTTCCTTAGAGAAAATATGATGCAAATAATTGTAAAATTTTGTTGGACATCTACACATTAATTGAAGTATATATAATATTTTTAGTTAATTTGAAAAATATTGTGAATCACATTATTAAATTATACAATCAACAAAAGAGCAGATTAAACAATGTAAATATTAATTTGGCTATTCAATAATTATATTTTAGCGTGAAAAAAACTCAAATAATTCTTATGCTTTCTGTAACATTGAAAAGAATTAGAACTTTAAACTCTAATTTTATCACATGAAAATTGTCCAACCTAAAGTACGTCACAGTTTCAACATAAATAAAAATGAAAATAAATAATTTTGTAACTTAGGTTTGTCGAGTTTTGATTCAAAAAACTTTAGGAATGGCATATGAGTGTAAAATTTTCTTTAAAAATAGCTAAAATAGTTATAAAACGCAAAAATTTCACTAGTTCTCAAGAGGAGATCATTTTCACCTTGATGTCTAGGGAGATCTCTTGCATTAAGATTCTCTTAAAACATTGATTCTACATCATAATTATTTTGTACCTAGAGTGCTATTGAATTTTTAGCATTTGACATCTCAATATATGGGTTAATAAATACACCACTAAAGAGTTCATAAAACCAAATTTGACTTTTTGCACAATTTTTTGCTCTCCAAGTACCAAAGTATTTTGGCCAAAAGCTTCAAAAACTTTATTTAAAGATAATATGAATACACTTTCAACAAATTTGTTGTCAAGTAGATAAAGCAATTTAATGAGTCAAATTCAATGAAACCAAGATGGCCTATATCCCATTCCAAATGATCAAATTGTTTGAAGCATTATTGAAAACTTATAGAGGCCATTATGAGGTCAAATGTCTTCCAAATTATGTTTCCAAGACATAATTTGCATCATCTAGAAAATCTAAGATCGCTTAATTTTAAGCTTATTAAACCACTTAAAATATATAAAACAATGCAAGATCTAAGGAGTTTTTTCAAATCATCTTATTTTTGTTATAAATGACTAGAAAATTTACTTAGCAATTTAATTATACATGGCTATTTTTTGTAAACATTCAAAAGCTGAACCTTTATTGAATAACTTTTAAACCTAGAGAATCTCATAGTTCTAGTCACAATCTCCTGATATTAATTGTCGAGTAACGTTGATGATTGATATAACCACCATCTGATTTTGGTCATCAACCAAGAGCAATGTCCATCATCACCACTCTCTATCTTTAGTCATTAAATAATATTAACCTTTGTCATTTCTAATACTCAGATAATGACAAACTGCCAAAACTCATCTTTTCAATTTTCTTTCCTTCCCACATATTAGGGAGCAACTAGAGACCAATTGATTTTCAACTTTCCTTATTGTCATATGATTAATGCATATTAATGAATTGTATCAAATATCTATCATTGGATGCCATTTTGTGATTGTCATCTAGGTTACTTGATTTTTACTCATATTAGTAGAAAGACCAAGCTAACGACTAACTAACAATTAAATTTTTTGCATTCTCCATAATGTTTGAATCTATCAAGCTTTCATGTTTGATGTTTGTCTTACCAATCTAAGTTTTTTCTATTATAAGAAAAATGATCAAACCGACCATCCACTAATGCCCAATGACAACTCTAACACATCAGGACTCACTATATATATATATATATATATATATATATACACAGATATTCAGATAATTATATTATACTAATGATCTATCTAATTAATTATAAAACTAGCCCAAAATTAAGTTTGAACTATATGACTTAAGGTTGATCTACTCTTCTCTCTTAAATTTTGCTCTTAATTTATTTGTCTTATAGAATAGTAAATGCTTTTTCTATCATCAATATTATAATACAAAATTATTCAAATCTTTGCAACATAATAAGTTTGATAGTGTATGTGTAAATGGGCCAAGTCGAGTCGAACTCGAGTCACCTGTTGACTTGAGCTTAGCTTGATTAATTCTACGAGTTCTAAGCTCGAGCTTAATTGTACGAGTTAGAGCTAGCTTGTTTCTTATGAGGAGATTAAACAATATTAATTCATATTAATAGTACAAATAAATGACATTTATAATAAATAATTAAAAAAATCCTATATTTTTTATAACTTAAAGATAAACCTTTGAATTTTGATATATTTTGAGCCTATTCTAAATTAATATTTTTTTTTAAACAACCCGGCACACGAGCAAGCAAACGTGTCAAGTTGGGCTTAACTCAAATTTAACTTGTTAGCTCATCAATCGAGCCCGAGCCAGCCCACAAGCCAGCCTGGCTCATGACAATAAAGCTAATTAGTTGTTAAAATGTTAATTTCTGAAAAGTTGGAAAACGTTACTTTGATTACGTACTATGAATCGATTCTGGTCAGCGACTTTTTGCCAGCAGAACTCATCTGTGATGCTAAAAGCTTCAGGTCTTCCCTAACGCAGCCTTGTCCTCATCTGCTCAACAGCGGTTTTCTGAGCGGAGAGGAGACACAGAAAGCCATGAGAACGGCGTTGCCGGATGGTCGCGTGACAAGCTTCTCCACACCTCGCTTTCACGCCCGTGCGGCCTTTTAGTTTATTCGGCTTTAGGTCATTGAGATGCAGACGTTTTTGTCCAGTATCAGACAAATTTTCCAACCCTACATTAATTTAAATCCTCACAATCTCATATTATTTATAGCCCTTCTTCTTCCTCTTCTAATATTATTTCTTCGTTTCACAGATGAAACGGCCTCGTGGCATTCTGTAGGGTTTCCACGTGGATTGGATGAGGAGAAGTCTAATCATGTAGGTAGCTATCAATGCAAAGAATAAAGAGATGATTGCGCACATTCTAAGGAGAGGCGAAGGCATGTGCGTGTGTGCTTTATAAGCTTCGGTCACAGAAAAACGCGTTACGTGGTAGGAAATGATGGTGTTCAGAGGATTAATGAATTGGATGATTAGATTGTGTTGCTGTTCATTTTGTTGAAGTTTATGAGATTAAAAAATTGTGTTGGAAATTTTGGACGAAGATTTTGAAATTGAGCCTTCAAAAACTTTTTTTCTGAATCAGCTTTTAAAAGAAAATGAACAACAGACAAAAGCACTGTTAGAACCATAGATTTTGACCGAGCAACAGGAAAATCTTCCATTTGAATCTTGATTTTAGCGAGGTAATTTTTTTGAAATATTTTACATTTATGTGATTGTTGTGTCGATTGTTATTTCAGGTATTACTATTGTTATTATTATTATAATAACAAATATTATTATTGTTATTATTAACTTTTTTTTTTCTAAATTCATATTTAAAAATTTAAAAAACTAACAAAATCACCACTCGAACGAATGCTTCTGACCGGTCAACAATAAAATCACAAGTTTAAATCTTGATTTTATGTAAGAAAATTTTTTTTTAGATATTTTTAATTTATGTGACTAATGTGATTTAGGTATTGTTGTATGTCGGAAGACTTGCAACGAAAGGGTAGTAATTTGATGCTTAGAGTTGAATGAAGATCCAACAAACACAGATAAAAGTAAAGTAGTTGGAGGAGACATTTAATTTTTTACATGGAAAAACTCTGAAAGGAAAAAAATCAGAGTCTTGCTCAATCAAAGTAATGCACTATATAATTGTAAGTACATTGATTAACTCTTCTATAAAAGTGATAGTTGGCTATAAAATTTGTAGTTGGGGGTTGCAATAGCGGTAGTTTATCGCATAAGTCGTAGTTGAAAACATTAAGTAGCAATTGGTCACATGGATTGTAATTGGAAACTGTAACAGTAGTAGTGTCCACAAAGGCCGTATTTAGTTTCTACAAATGTAGAAGATGACCAAATATGATGTTGTCAGTGGCTGCAATAGCTGCAATTGATCACAGATGTCATAGATAAAAACTTTAATAATAGCAGTTGACCACAAAGGTCATAGTCTGGCTATAACGGTTGCAATTAGTGGTCATTGACTGTCGTTAATTGGTGACGAACTAAAAGAAAAATAGGTAAAACTAACGAAAAAAATGACGACCTAATGTGTGTAAGAAAATTTGTGTTTATTTTCGACAGATTGCCGTTAGTTATAAGTGAATCGAGTTTCTGACGAATTACCTACAGATTAAAACATAGCTTATAAGTGAATTATATTTTTGAGAAACTCGAGATAGCCACAGACGGTCCAAACTGTCGATTCATAGTAAATTATAAGGCGACGACTCACCTAACCCATTTGAAAGTCATCTTATAGTTTTTTTGGCCATTAATAACCAAAGGTCATGTTATTCTAACTGATGACGGATCTTGTCGGTTATTAAGAAATTAGTAACCCATTGTCAACTGACACTTTGAAAGCTATTGGAAACTGTCTTAATGCTAAACCGACATCCAAAATCTCTCATTTCCTTTCTCCCGCATGCCTGACTTCTAGAGTCAATCAAACGCGCTGAAATCCTATTTTCTTTAGAGTATACAGTTTATCAAGTTCTTGTACTCAAATCGCAAGTAATGTAGATTCCAATCTTCCTCTATTTTTTTATTATTAGAACAATTAGGTTTTTTTTTTTTTTTTTTTTTTTTGCAATTTGAGAATTTTAATTTTAAAGAAAGTTGAATTTGATTTGTGTTTGCATAGTTTTGATGATGTATTTGATTGATACGTGCTTAGGACTCATCTTCTAGCTCTTCCTCGGCCTAAGACCTAAATGTTAATGTGAAATTTGCATACCTAGCTCACAAATATTAGTTTTTATCTATTTCACACCTAAATTTTGATATTTACATGCATGAAACTTTTATTATTTGAATTCATACATGAAAATTTGTATTTCACTTTTAAAAATTGAGAATTTTGAATTCAATGTTCTTGATGTGATATTAAAGTGTGTGGTGCTATATGTATAAATATGAAAGTTTAGAATGGAGATATGGAAGAAAGTAAAGATTGTGTGTGACACATCCGAATGCCCCATTTTAAAGGCAAATTGGCACACCTAGCACACAATTCTTATGTTTTTATGCCCCTAAATTTTTGTATTTATATACATGACACTTTGATGCTTTAAAAGTATTGATGGAAATGTGTATTTCATTTTATTAAAAGTATTTGTGATTCTATATATGATGTGATATTAAATTTTGGAGTGTTATGTGTAAAAATCTCAAAGTTTAATGTAAATACATAAGATTTTGTTGTGTATTTATGTATATCACAACGAAACTTGTATGTATTTATATACATGGCACTTCGGTGCTTTAAACCTATGTATGAAAATGTATATTTCAACTTTAAAAAGGGATAATAATGAAGTTTTTAATGTGAACTTTTATGTGATTTACTAATTACGATGAAAATAGTATTTAAAGTATTGATGAAGAGAGTGAAATGAGAGAACCTTGATAATTTATTTTCGAGTTTCCATGCACAATAGAAAAAAACATTATAATTGAAGATAAAATTGGTTTAAATTTTTGTCGGTAAAAATATCCTATTTTCTGACAGTTTTATGATAGCTCATGTGTTGAGTTATTTATGATGGCTTAATCATAAATAACTGGACATGTCATCTCTTATGAACAATGGATTAGCTTCTGATTGTTTTAATTATAACTGACACATTTCACTAACGTTTATAAGCACATAATAACTAACAATCATATTTCGTTGGTTATTTATAAACCCACCATTTGACCGGGCATTAATTGACGAGCTTTTTAGTAACCAACAGTCAATGTTGTCGGTATTAATTTTAATAACATACAGAGTTGAGACAATTTTAAAGATGTCGGAAAGAATCTTTTTTACAGCCAAAATTCATTAAACCCCAAACTTGCCCTAATACCTGATCCCTCTCAGTCCCTCCCTCTCCCTCGTGCCCCAACTCTCCCCTCCCCTCTCTCAGTGACTCCAGCGCCCAGGCAACCCCAGCTCCGACGACTCACCCGCTCGATGCTCAAAGGTTTGACTGGATGCTCTTACAGGACATTTACATGAGGATGTACTGGTTTATGCTTTTTTGATTGATATCCTTCTTGTGGATATATCTAAGGCACGAAGGACTTAGATATCTCAAGTGTAGTGTTCTAGGTGATGATGATGTAGAAATGTGTGTTATTAGTAGAATTCAATTTGGTTGTTTAAAGTGAAGGAATACTTTGGGTTTACTATGTGATAGAAAAGTATCACTCAAACTAAAAGGAAAATTTTATAAGAGGGTGGTGACACTTGCAATGCTCTATGGCACAAAATGTTTGCCTTTAAAAGAGGAGCATAAAATTAAGTGTTGCCAAGATGAGAATACTTAGGTGGATGAGTGGCTTTACACCCAGAGATAAAATGCAAAATGAATATATCCGTGAAAGGGTTAGTGTAGCTCTGATGGTGGAGAAAATTAGAGAGTCGTCTTAGATGGTTTGGTCACATTAAGCATCGACCTTCCAATGATCCAGTTAGGAGAGTAATTGTTTTAGATTTGATTTATGTTAAGAAAGGCAGATGTAGACCTAGAAAGACTTGGGCATATTGTATAAAAAGATCTTAATTTATTAGAATTAAATGAAAAATTGACACTTAATATGAAGAAATGGAGAAAAGGGATTCATGTAGCTGACCCCACTTAGTGGGTTGTTTGTTGTTGTTGTTTATAAAACCTACAATGCCCTATAGCACAAAATGTTGGCCTTTAAAAGAGAAAAATAAAATTAAGTTATGTGATGCCAAGATGAGAATGGTTAGGTAGATGAATAGCTTTACACTTAGAGACAAAATGCTAAACGTGTATATTTGTGATAAGGTTGGTGTAGCTCGTGTGGTGGACAAAATTAGGGAAACCTGTCTTAGATGGTTTGGTCACATTAAATGTCGACCACTGATGAATTGGTTAGGAGAGTAGATATTTTAGATTAAACCTATGTTAAGAAAGGCTCAGGTAAAACACATACGATGACTTGGGTATATTGTATAAAAAATGGTCTTAATTTATTAGAATTTACTGAAAATATGACTCCTAATAGAACACAATGGAGGAAAATGATTCATATAGTAGGCCCCTCTTAGTGGGATATAGGCTTATTGTTGTTGTTGTTGTAGAGAAGCTAAAGATTGTGGGATTTAGTAAATATTATTAAAAGTCACGAAAGACTTTCTCCAGATTTATTAAGATTTATTTATTCACATACTAAACCGTTTTCAGGATTTAACCCCTTCAAGGTTTCATAAATCTGATTTTATAGGAATTACAAGATTTACTCAATCATATTCAAACTAAATCGCACTTGCAACAAATAGCCTCTAGAGAAAGAGTTTAATTAGGGGTTGTTTGGTACAGGATTTATATAAATATTAAGTTAAATCCTACCAAACAATAGAAAATGCCTTTGTATCCAACAAGTTCTTAAATTCCATTTTTGCTCTATTTTGTCTTAAATATGGGATCTACCAATAGAAGTAGAAGCATGACTTTCAGGATTTAGTGAAGTTGAAGCTTGCAGGACAAATTAGTTAAAACTAACTAATAAATTGATTTACTAAATTTGGATTTACTAAATGAACCATGATAAAATAATTGAAAATTAATTTTGGATCGAATTTCTTTCGAACCGACCTCTGGTCGGATCAAAATAAAAGCGTTAAAATCATGTTGATGTTAGTTAAGTTGAAGATCATTAAATCCATTAAGACGACTCTTTCTAATATTGTGTGCAACTATAGTTATTCCAACCCTTTCACGAGCATATTTTTTTTTGTATTTTGTTTTCATCTGTAAAGCTAATCATAGAACTAAGCATTTTCATCCCCTCATGTGACTGTTTGCAAACCTGAAAATATTTTCTTAATAAAAAATATTGAGAGTTTTATCCTTTGGATTCAAGAGGTGAGGGAGAAATCGTCAGAGAGTACCCCTTTCGTCAGATTTATGATGAAGGATTGATGTCAATCAATGTATGACTCATTACAAGCAGGTAAGACGAGGCCTACACCACCCGAAGGTGGGGCTCTTGGGGTATCAAAAAGAGCCAGTGACAGAACCCTTCTTTCTTTGATCACTACTATCACGAGGTCCCCATTAGAACTAGATAGTTCTTTGGCCCACTTAGCAAGACCATCAACTTTGTCATTGAGGGAATGAGGTATTTTGATTAACGACGTGTCAAGGATGTGCTCCAACAATGTCATAACTCTTTTGTGATATACTAAGAGGTCAGATTTGAGGACCTTATAAGTCCGCAATACTTGGTCAATGTGAGTTGCGAATCACCATAAACTTTGATATTTTTTATATTCATTTGGATGGAAACCTCCAACTTAAGAAACAAGGCTTCATATTCTGCATTATTGTTCATGCATAATTCCGTTAAGCTATAATAATAGCGAAGAATATGTTTTGAGGATACAAAGATTAGTCTGATCCTAGCCTTTACTCTAGGTAATGATCCAGTTGGGCATTCTTTTAAGGAAGAGGCTCCAACAAAACTATTGTTCTGATTCTGGGGAATTGATGGTGAACAGATGCTCGTCGGGAAACTCGTTGTTCAATGATGAATTAGCCGGAATCGGATAAGCTGCTAGAAAGCCAACCAAAGCCTGTCATTTAATGACTTGTTGATGGACATATGTGACATCAAATGTGATGGAATCATAGCCCTCCTAGCTAATCTTCAAGCCAAAGTAGGATGTGTCATCAATTATTGCAAGGGATTTATCTTGAAATCATGTCTATATGATGTGAGAGTATGTAGTGCCTTAGCTTCTGAACCAAGAATATCAACGCCAAATATTGATTTTTGATTGGTGAGTATTTCATTTTAGCTAATTTTAGTTTAGGTAGTTTAGACCAGATTGAAATAATACATCATTGAACGACGAGACTCCTTAGTATGAAGTTTTTTCTTTCCCATCATCGTTGGTTTGAGCTAACAAGACTCCTACTGACTCATCCAAAGCAGCAATGTGTAGTATGAGGGGTTTCCCCGCGATTGAAGTTGCTAATATTGTCAGAGCAAATAAGTAGTTCTTAATAACTTCAAATGCATTATGACATGCATTATCTAAATGGAAACGAACACCCTTTTTAACCAATGCTAAGTAAGTTTTGCCTCGTCCAAAAAGATTAGAAATAAATCTCCTAATAAATGCAAGCTTCCCTTGAAAGGAACGCAACTGTGTCAAACTCTTAAGGGGTTCCATCATTTAGATAGTTTTGACCTTATTGGGACCAACCTCAATGCCTCAATGGTGTACTATAATGCCGAAGAATTTCCCTGAAGACACACAAAATGCACACTTCAAAAGTTTCATCTTTAGTTCGTATTTTCTATGTTCCTCAAATACTGTTTTTAGGTTTGAGATGTGAACTTCTTCTGAATGACTATTAACTACCACATTATCGATGTAGCACTCATCTTCATGATGTAAGATGTTGTCAAAGATATGAATTATAACATGCTAATAGGTCGCTCCTTTCCAAGCTAAAAGGCATACCCTTATAGCACAATATGTTTATAATAGTGTGAAACGCCATATGTTGTTCCTTTTTTGGGGTCATCCAAATTTGATTGTAATCAGACAAGCCATCCATAAAAAAAACGTTGTGAGAGATGAAGTGACATCTATTATTAACTCTAGTATTGGCAGAAGAGAATCATCTTTCGGGCATGTCTTATTCATGTCCCAAAAGTCAATGCAAACTCATATCTGTCTGTTCTTCTTTCGAACGGGTACAATGTTTGCTAGTTAGGTAGATTTACAGACCAGTCGGCTAGATTTGCAAGCCACCACAGACCAAATATACACAATTATCAAGCCAAGTACATATGGTAGTATATATGTGTGATGATACCGCAAGTGTCCAAGTTCGAGGAGACACCATGCAAGCAAATGCTAAGGGCATAAATAGATTTTTCATGCAA
>NEWO01000057.1:57208-75098 GCA_003013225.1 Phalaenopsis aphrodite | reverse complement strand
TTTTTAATGAAGTTTTTGAAAATACGATCGACCTTAATGATCTTAATATCATGAATAATAATAAAATGTTTCATTTTTACTGTCCCATTAGTAAAAAAGATGTTGAGGAGGCTTTAAAGAAAACCAAGGGTGGAAATTCTATATGACTTGATGATATCTCAATTGAAGTGTGGAAATATTTGGGAGATTTGGGAGTTTCTTAACTTACTAAACTCTTTAATATTATTTTAAAAACTAAAAAGATGCCTGAGGAGTGGAGGAAGAGTATTTTGGTCCCCATTTTTAAGAATAAAGGGGGTTCACAAGAGTGTCCAAATTATAGAGGAATTAAGTTGATGTGTTATAATTTAAAGTTATGGGAGAGGGTAATTGAACATAGGTTAAGACGCATCACAAAGATTTCTCATAACCAATTCGGATTTATGTCGGGCAGGTCTACTATGGAAGCTATACATTTATTGAGAGGTTTGATGGAGAAATTCAGAGATAATAAGGAGAATCTACATTTGATTTATATTGATTTAGAAAAAGCTTACGATAAAGTTCCAAGAGATGTCCTTTGGAGAGTTCTTGAGAAGAAAGGTGTTGATATGACTTATATTCAAGTCATTAAAAATATGTATACTAGAGTTGTTACTTGTGTTCAAACTGAAGGAGGATTGACCAAATATTTTCCTATTTCTGCTGGATTACATCAGGGATCGGCATTAAGCCCATATCTTTTTGCTTTAGTTATGGATGGTCTTACTGGACATCTACAGGAGGATGTACCTTGGTGTATGTTTTTTGTTGATGATATCCTTCTTGTGGATAAAACAAGAGAAAAAACCCAAGAAAAACTTGATTTATGGAGGTCTACATTGGAGTCTAAAGGCCTTCATTCAAGTAGAACTAAAACTGAATACATGGAATGTAATTTTAGTTTTAATAGCTCTAGTGACAGAAGTGTGACTTTGGGTGATCAAATTATTAAAAGGTGTGAACGATTTAGATATCTTGGGTCCGTTGTTCAAAGCGATGGTGATATAGATGAGGATGTTAATAGTAGAGCTCAAGTTGGTTGGTTGAAGTGGAGGAATACTTCGGGCCTTTTGTGTGATAAAAAAGCACCTCTTAGACTAAAAGGAAAATTTTATAAGACGGTGGTGAGACTTGCAATGCTCTATGGTGCTGAATGTTGGCCATTAAAAGAGAAGCATAATAATAAGTTAAGTGTTGCCGAGATAAGAATGATTAGGTGGATGAGTGGCTTTAAACTTATAGACAAAATACGAAATGAATATATCTGTGATATGGTTGGTGTAGCTCACATGACAGACAAAATTAGAGAAAGTCATCTTAGATGGTTTGGTCAGATTAAACGCCGACCATCTGATGATCCGATTAGGAAAGTAGATGTTTTAGATTCGACTTGTGTTGAGAAAGGCAGAGGTAGACGCAATGGAGACAAAGGATTCATGTAGCCGACCCCACGTAGTGGGATTAAGGCTTTGTTGTTGTTGTTGTTGTTGTTGTTGTTGTTGTTGTTGTTGTTGTTGTTGTTGTTGTTGTGTGTGTGTGTGTGTGTGTGTGTGTGTGTATTGATATTGAAATGACTGACAGTAACATGTGTCTATCCATCCCATATTTGTTAATTCGACTCAGATGGATTTGATCCAGAGATAGAGAGCACTTACGCCGAAGCTGTCAATCAATAAGCAACCAATTGCGCTCATTACTCTAAATATATATGAAATTCTCTGATGGCATCATCTCTCAAAAAAATTTCAAATCAAATCTCAATCAAAGAGTTTATAATAATAAGAAAATCACACAAAATAATTTGAGAATTTTGTTTTAAGAAGAAAATGTAATCTCCATAATTTTAGTAATCTCTCACTCAAAAAGGAGTTTTTAATAGTGTATGTTTAGTAGTATTTGTTTAAACATCTCACAATGTGACACTTTATTATTCATTAAGGTTAATCGAGACTTTGAAAAGGCTTGGACTTTCTGCTACGATAGCCTGCATTTACAGTAATAAGATACTAAAATCTTTCAAGTCAATTTTTCTAAAAACTGTATGAAATAATTTGATGTGTGTGACAATGAACCTACAAAGTTCCCACCAAACTTGATGAAATAAAGACCATTCATCCACCATGTTCCCTCGTTAAATTAACGCTTCCTTGCAGGGCCAACACTCAATATCAACAATGTGATTCAACTAAATGACAAGGAAGGCTGTAAATTAACCAATGCATTTGTTAAAAAATTCTAATTCGGCTCAATTAATATTTAATCATACTTTTTCAAATTAGTAAATAACTAAATTTAAATATTTTTTTTAAGATTCTATTGTTAAATGAATTAAATTTAAGCATAAAAATTCATTTATTAAACCTCAGGAATAAACTCATTGTTGTTCAACATATAATTTATACAATATTATATACTTGTATTATTTTTTATTTCAAAAAAATTAAATTAATTAGAATTGATTTAATTATGTATTTAATAATAATATATTATAATACAATATTAATATGCATATAAATTTCTCTTATTTTTATTTAATAAATAAATTTATTAGAAATTATTTATATTATTTAATTACAAAAAAAATAACTTATATATTATTTAATTTTCTTGATTTATTATTTTATTTAGTTGATATAAATAAATTATTTATTCATTTAAAATTTATTTGATCATTTATTTATTTATATAAATTTATAATTTTATTTATTAATAACTTTAAATAAAAAAACCAAATACTCATTCAAAACTATTAGCTCAACATAAAAATTTTAAAAAAAATATTTAATTTTTAATTTTATTTAAAAAAACAATTTTTTAATCAAAATTTTATCTTGTACAATTAATATAAACAAATTGAACATAAATCAAACTTGATCATTAAGCTAAATTTAATTATGTGTGTGTGAAAAATTAAACTTGAACTACATGAAAATTCAACCAGCCAAACCATATAATGGCTAACTTGACTAGGAATCATTACAACCCTAATGACAACATACCGTGAGAAGCACTTGATTCCAACTCAAATCAGCCATGACAAACATAAGTATTTGTTTTAATATATAAAATTTTATATTAAATTTATTAGAAAATGATTTCTAATAAATATTTAAAAACATACATATATACAGAAATAATAATCTTGATTAAAAGTTTATGGTATTTAAGAAAATTAACATAATTAAAAATCAATCATTGCAATCCCTATTCAAATTTAATTAAAATCAAAACATTTCATTTCATCCTAAACCGATTAACATAAACTTGACCAGATTATTGTCCCTAGGATAGATCAATCTATCAAATCAAGCTATGCAAGTCACCATGATCATGTCACTGATAACTTTGCCTTCCAATCAAGAGATCCCTAAATTCAAGACCTTACATATGCAATGTAGGTGCGTTTGATGCGTGAGGGGAAAAAATCAATGAGAACAAGCTTTTCTAAATTAAAATAGATGAATATCTGTTACAGTACTTCTTCCTAAGCCCGCGGGTGATGATATGGGAAGCCCTTTCAATTAAGCAACATTTAAGAGCAGAAAACGTGAAAGAATCTTTTTCCCTAAAATCAAATTATATATTTTATGATATATCATTCATCAATTCAATCAAAAAAGAACTTTTTTTTAAAAAAAAAAGGATCCAAATAGTTTGTTAAAGAACTCGGATCTTCCTACCAAAATTGAATAAAAAGCAAGAGTAGGCTTGAAAGCCAGAAAGCACAGTATCAACTACAACTGGACCATACAAAAATACAAAGATAGTTAACCATATGCATTGATATTATTGGCATAAACTTCAGCAACATGCGTCGGCACATCTAAAACGATAATAAATGCACATAACTTCTTTGGAATAAACTAATCATACAAACATGTGATGTCCTGCAATGGCTCGTTGTACATCAAAATGGGGCATATAGAATTACAGCCCTTCTTAGAGGTGGGTCTACAGAAATGCATCCTTGGAAAAAGAATCCAGCAAAATACAAGTATAGAATACCCAGTTCACCTTTAGAACAAAAAGCAAGTTCCATGTACAAACCATGCACTAAACTATATCGTGAAACCAAAAATAATCAGAACATCAGACAATGATGATAATAAATGCCACTATCTTCACTTTAGTGTGTTTTTGGTTTGGGAGCTCTCTTCTTACCTTGCCTTTTCGGTATTGAGTTCTTCATTCCCAGGTAAAATAGTAATGCGCCAAATAGAGCAAGATTCTGAAGGAAAAAAAAAAAAAAAAACTCATGTTTAGTCTGATAAGTTTAACCTTGATTTTCATGATTTCCATGATAAGCACATGAAGAAATAAGAAAAACTGCAACAAACCCGCGTGAAGTCGACAAACAGTTGCGCAAATTCTGGCTTTTCTATGTCATAGTTGTAAAAATCATATAATATCGGAACAGTCAATGCCAATTGAAGAATCTGCGAGAATATAAAACCATCATTTTCAGAACTAATCAAATCGTAAAGAAGATGAAAATGCTTACCAGCAAGGAAGCTCCAAGGGAACTATTGAGGATAAAGAGAAGGCCTCCAATTCCTTTCAGTGCAATATTAGCAGCAACAATATGTTTGACCTAAAGAAACAGGGAGAAATTAAGAATAATGAAACAATTGTAATGGAAAAATGACGGGAAAAAGGCTCACTTCAACTTTAGGCACTTCCACGCCCAGAGTGGTGGTAACATGTCTTATGAAAACGTTATATTTGGGCCTCAAGGCTTGAGCTTTTGGGCCACCATCACTGCCGAACTCATTAAACCTGTGCGTTCAAAATAAGAATTAGAGACATAAAGGGGTTATAAATATTCAAAGAATTACAAATTTTTAATAGCTCAAAGGCAACAGATAAATCACGCAGAAACACTGATCAGTTGTGAAACTTGTTCAAGAATAAACCTTTAGCAGAACAAAGGCTTTTTGCCTGAAAAAATAAAGGATTTAAACGAATGCCCCTTGAGAGATGAGATTACCAAAATAAGTAGTATTCAAAGGCATGCACGCGTAGAAAATTAATTTTGCTGACTTGAAAGCCTCATGTATGAACAACCTTTTACAGTTTAAATAGACAATAAAATTTTATATTTTTTCTTGAGGTCTTGGAAATTAAACAAGAAAAATTTATGAAGGAGAGAGAGAGAGGTGTCCATAAACAAATTCAAGCTACTCCAACAAAACACAATGCACAAAAAATAAGAAAGATTGTATCAAGACTTCCACCCATTTTTAGACCCGATGCATAAGCGGCAGCAACAGAAAAAGTAAAACAGCAATACTAACGCCTTAATATGCCTCCGCTATCTGGTGGCTACTGTTTTTCTCTTTTGCTTACAATCTTTACATGGTAAAAGGAAAGAAAGATTTATAAATACTAACCATGAACAAATTCACTTATTTGAAACATATAGCAAAAACAAAAAATAAGGAATGTTAAATCATGCAATCTTATAAGTTAAAACCAAAGTAATCATAGAAAATACAATTAATCTGTCGTTTACTATATTGAATGGTGTACATCATCGATTTACTCCTTCATATTCAAGGGAATTCTCAAATCAAAGAGATTACGATGTGCAAGATAAAAACAGCTCACTTTTTTAATAACATTAAACTAGTGATATTAACGATTTAAAGGCCTTTAAGAGATTGTTCAGCAATTGAATGCATCAAAAAAGTTATAATTAATAGTTTTGATTGCACGATAAAACTGTCATTTCAAAAGTATAAAAGCATTCAAATTGTTAGATGATAAGTGTTAATAGTTTTGATTGCACGATAAAACTGTCATTTCAAAAGTATAAAAGCATTCAAATTGTTAGATGATAAGTGTGTTTTATTGAATCAATAGGATAGTCATTTTACACAATTTTTAATAAAAATTTATGAAAATTAAATGGATATACAATAAAATTAAATATATTTGTAAATATAAATTACATTAGATGGAATAATGAAGGAGCAGAAGTTGATCCAAAGATGAAAGGAGGCAAAATTTTGAAGATGCACTTATAAAAAGACAGCAGGTCACAGTGTTGCATCACAATACTTGGTAGCAACGTTCTGATGATTCATATCAACAATTCAACCAGAAAAAAAGCATTGCGGCGCTAACATAAAGAAAGAGGGATTAAAAGATATTCAAATTGGTTACATGCTAAAAATAGAAAGAAAAGCAGCGAGGCGCTTGAGCAGTGTGTTGCAGCGCTCCCAAACCAGTCCAATGACAGAGAATGGAGCATCTTGGAGCTTGACCAGGCGCCACGGCGCTCTCGCCCGTAGTATTGTAATTTTTAAGCAATTTTCATCCAATAACCGCAGAAGGTTTGAAGCAATTTTTGGAAAGATATGAGAGGCTAGAACAGGGACTGAAAGAATGAGATAGAGAGAGCATCAAACCAAGTGGAGGAGGAGTCATTGAAAGGAAGAAGAAGTTTCAAAGTCATTTTGGGCACAAAATCACAAAGTGTAACTTATTTGATTTACTCATATTTTCTTCCTCGCCTACTATAATTAACTTTAGTTTTATGGATTGTATGTTAAATCACTACATGAACGAAGTTATTTTTTGGGTTTATTATATAGACAAACTGCTTTACTTGATGAAATAGTGTGTTTGTTGTGATTTTAATTCTCATAATTGTTTGATGTATCTTAAACTTCATTTAGTTGAGCATGTAACCAATAATGCATTTAATTTTTTTTTGCATCTAACAATACTGGAAGAGTTATTTTATATTTGAGCAAGATATATCAACAAGTTATTAGTTGAAATAGAAATATACTGAATTAGAACTTGCAATAATTTAAGAACAATACTTAATACTATCTTTTGATTCCAGTACAAATATGAATATAGCCGATTAAACTAAAAGGTTAATACTTCCAATCACAAGAAGAGACTATAAAATTCAATGGTTCTTGATTGACAGCCACTTTTATTAAAATAATCTACGAATTTAGGTGAAGCTTAAATGAAGCCAAAAATTCATATTTTATCTCATTTTAAGTTAAAAGTTAGGTTATAGAATTGTTTTACTGCCATTTTTTCTGTATATTAGTTGAATAAAATAATAAAAAATATAAATAAAACTCAACTATCTTTAGAAACTAAATCTGATCCACATGAGAAAAATACTAAACTTATCTTGTATTATTTAAGTAGTACGTGGACTAGCCAATCATTGGAATTAAATAAATGGACCATTGACTATTTTTAGAGCCCATCGATGGTATTAATAGGTAAACAATATGAGCAAAACAAGACCTTTAAAAGGGTTTCTATATCCTATTTGACTATCTTTCTATTTCTCATATGCTTGATTTATGTTTTAATTATTATGAAGTGTTTCTAAATTTGTGAAAGTGTGAAACATTATCCTTTAAATAGAGAGAGAGAGAGAGAGAGAATGTGTGTATGTGTTTCCTTCTATAAAAAAAATTATCATTTTTTATAGAAGTAGGTTTAGATAGAGGGTTTAAAGATAAATTTTGGAATGACTTAGAAGGCTTAATACAAATGATACCTCTTGAAGAAAGAAATTTTATTGGAGGAGATTTAAATGGATATGTGGGTAAAGTGGTAGAAGACTTCAGAGATACTCATGGTGGCTACGATTTTGGAGTAATTAATGAAGAAGATAAGAGCTATTTTAGATTTTATTTTAGCGTTCTTACTAATGCTTTATTCAAGAAAAGAGATGAGCATCTTATTACTTATAAAGTGGATCTAATAGAACACAAATTAATTATTTTCTTATGAGAAGAAGAGATCGTCGAGATTGTAAAAATTGTAAGGCTATTCCAAATGAGAATTTAAGTACCCAATATCATTTTTTAGTTCTAGATTTTAAGATTAAGGGTTGTAAAATAAAGAATACTATGAATCTTCATCGTAGAATTAGATGGAGGAACTTAAAAGACACAATAAAATTATTTTTATGAGTAAAATTCAAGATTTCAATAGTTGGGATATTCATGAAGAAGCAAATGTTATGTGGGATAAAATAACAAACGTTAGTAAACAAGTAGCATAAGATGTGTTTGGAGAATCAAAAGAAAAAGTTTTCATAAATAAAAATAGTTGGTGGAATAATAATGTGCAAGAAAAGATAAAATATAAAAAATTATTTTATAAAAATTGATTTAAATGTAAAAGCTTAGAGAACTGGGAAAAATATCAAACGACCCGCAGGGAGTCTAAAAGAACAATCTGTAAAGTTAAAAATTTTGCTTTTAATGATCTTTATAATATATTAGATACTGAGGAGGGTGAAAAATATATGTATAAACTAGTCAAACAAAGAGAGAAGAAAAGTAAATATTTAACTCAAGTAAAGTNTGTAGGACCTGATGATATCCCAATTGAAGTGTGTAAATATTTGAGAGATTTGGGAGTTTCTTGGCTTACTGAACTCTTTAATATTATTTTAAAAACTAAAAAGATGCATGAGGAGTGGAGGAAGAGTATTTTGGTCCCCATTTTTAAGAATAAAAGGGATGCACAAGAGTGTGCAAATCATAGAGGAATTAAGTTGATGTGTCATACTTTAAAATTATGAGAGAGGGTAATTGAATATAGGTTAAGACGCATTACAAAGATTTCTCATAATCAATTTGAATTTATGTCGGGCATGTCTACTATGGAAGCTATACATTTATTGAGAGGTTTGATGGAGAAGTTCAGAGATAAAAAGGAAAATCTACATTTGATTTTTATTGATTTAGAAAAAGCTTACGATAAGGTTCCAAGAGATATCCTTTGGAGAGTTGTTAATAGTAGAATTCAAGTTGGTTGTTCAACGCGATGGTAATATAAATGGGGATGTTAATAGTAGAATTCAAGTTGGTTGGTTGAAGTGGAGGAATGCTTCCGGCCTTTTGTGTGATAGAAAAGTACCGCTTAGACTGAAAGGGAAATTTTATAAGACGGTGGTGAGACCTGCAATGCTTTATGGCGTTGAATGTTGGCCTTTAAAAGAGAAGCATAATAATAAGTTAAGTGTTGTTGTGATGAGAATGATTAGGTGGATGAGTGGCTTTACACTTGGGGACAAAATGTGAAATGAATATATCTGTGATAGCGTTGGTGTAGCTCCTGTGACGGACAAAATTAGAGAAAGTCGTCTTAGATGGTTTGGTTACATTAAATGTCGATCATCTGATGATCCGATTAAGAGAGTAGATGTTTTAGATTCGACTTGTGTTAGGAAAGGCGGCGGTAGACCTAGGAAGACTTGGGCTTATTGTATAAAAAATGATCTTAATTTACTAGAACTAAATGAAAATATGATACTAAATAGGACGAATGGAGAAAAAGGATTCATGTAGCCGACCCCACGTAGTGGGATTAAGGCTTTGTTGTTGTTGTTGTTGTTGTTGTTGATTCTACAGCCCTCAAACAAAATATCAAATTATGTTCCTTCAACAACATGAAATTATTTTTGCATCAAATTTCATTAATTTTCGTAACTTCTGGATTTCAGCAATCAAAACCATCAAATAAGCTATGAATATTATTAACTTCTCATATCATTAATTCCAAACCATTTGAAAGACCCCACATTGTATATTGAAATATATTCTCATGCAATCCAAACCATTTGAAAGACTTCTATTCATGTTATGTTTGATTTATATATATTTCCTTCCTTTAATTCAGCATTAATTTTATCTACCTATCTTAGGGGTGCATTTTGTACCATTGATTGTACTTATTATCCCCTCTAAGATTTTAAAAGTCGATTTTGATTTTGATTTCAAATTTACTTTTAGTCCCACCATTAAATTCTCGATTTACATAGGCATGATAGTTTTATTGGTTTAGGGATTCAATTTCAATTGCAGTTTCAATCAAATTTTTACCAGAAATACCATAAATAGTAATATTAAAGTATTAGACAAACAAGTTATCAAATTGAGGTTCAAATTAAATACAAAAAAAATTTAATGAAACTTTAGTAATAGGTTCTAGTAAAATTTAAATGAATACATGATAATTTTATTGACGTTTCAATCAAAATACACGAGTTTATTAAAAAGGGCTAGAAATTTCACCAAACTCTCAAGTTTCAGCTGAAACTATTCAAGAGATTCTAAACAATTTTAACCAAAATCACTAAAATTTCAATAAGTTTTTCACACATCCACATTGCAACGTTTCATTTATTTATCGCTCAACTTAGCTATCAATAATTTCTTTTAACATTCAATAATCATATCTATAGAACATTATCACACCAAACATAACTTAATAAAATTTATCACTCAATGTTACTCTCATTTCAGAATAAC
This sequence comes from Phalaenopsis aphrodite, assembly GCA_003013225.1. Lineage (NCBI taxonomy): Eukaryota > Viridiplantae > Streptophyta > Magnoliopsida > Asparagales > Orchidaceae > Phalaenopsis > Phalaenopsis aphrodite. Next base: position 64,773 of record NEWO01000057.1, on the reverse strand, counting down.
CCCAAGGAGGTTCTATATTTTCACCAAGAGCCTTCACTATAAAATTATATACTTATTTAACAATTTAACAAGAACAACACTATGCTAAGAGTAATATTGAATTAAAATTTTTAAATCCAACAAAGTAAAATTACATGTCATATATATCTTATGATTTAATTTATTAACTAATAAAAAACTCTTAATCATCAAAATATTTCTCAAATGTTCTAATCTCACATTTATTTTATTAGATGTGTCGTCAAATCATAATTAGGAATGACAAGAAGCACAAAAAAGACAAATAATTTTAAATTTCTTTAATTAGCATCTTCATAGTTAATTTAAACAAATACAAACTTAATTAGTTTTATGATTTAACTTTGGTATAATAAAAAACTATTTAGTCCCTCCAAAATCAATATAAATAGGAGTTAATGCTACATCAAGATTATCATTAATAGCTTTATCATACCGTTAAGATTTAATTTCATTAATGCGCAACAAATCAATTTTCATGTCACTTAAGCATAAGCCTTCTCAAGATCATAAAAAATATATGTTATTTTCTCTACTTTACACGTTTCTATCAATTTTCTAAACACAGTAGTTGCATCTATAAGAGATCTTCATGCCATAAACACTAATTGATACTTTGATGTTAAAGTAAAATTTCAGCCTATGTTTCACTTTTCTCTCTCACAATTGCATTATATAACCCATAAATTTGATTCATTTGATTCATCGATATTATTATAAATTTTAATAGTTATCTCTCTCAATATTAGTACCAAAATGTTGCTTCTCCGGGCAGTTGACGTCTATTAAAAAGTCATTGGATCAATAAGATTTAGATAAGGGAAGCGTCACGAATTCATTTCTTCTAAGGAAATACCTAACACAAATTAATATACAAAAAGGAAAGATTAAGCCCACAAATTGCTCTAAATTTTCTAAACGCCGTAGTTGCATCTATAAGAGATCTTCATGCCACAAACCCTAATTGATACTTTGGTGTTAAAGTAAATTTTAAGCCTATGTTTGACTTCTCTCTCTCATAATTGCATTATATGACCCATAAATTTCATTCATCTATATTATTATAGCCTTTAACAGCTATTCATCTCTCTCAATATTAGTACCAAAATGTTGCTTCTTCGGGCATTTGACATCTAATAAAAAGCAGTTGGATCAATAAGATTTAGATAAGGAAAATTTGATGTCACGAATTTATTGCTTATAAGAAAATACCTCACAAAAATTAATATACAAAAAAAGAAAAGAATAAGTCCACAAATTGCTCTCTTGGAATCAATCAATGATGTCTAAATAATCAAACGACAAGTAGTTAAAGGCTATTTTATATTTACTATTATAAATATTTATTTCATTTTTTATTAGTAATTGTGTACATAAATACATATTGAAATAATGAACAAGCTAAATTTTCCTAGCCACTTCTTCTACAATATCATCGAGGTTTATGGATATTTTCTTAAAAACTTTGTAAAACAAACCAAAATAAAATCACTCATAACTCTATAAATCTCAACATAACATTGAGAGCACAAGCAATAAACTTGTTACATTATTTAATTGATAAATCAACTTCACTTTTTTGGATTGATGTATAATGTCATATTCTTTTTATTCACTATGTTCTTTCAAAATGATTTAATCCTCAAAACAAAATTTTAATCAACTTTTAGAATTCTTAATGTATACCACTAGTTATGCAAAGGAATAAAAAAATTTGATCTTGGATGAGAAAAATCTATCTAGTATTTATGTATGTTGTATTTTTTTTTATGAAAAGGCAAAATTCATTGATAAAAAAGAGATGATACAAATGCTTTAGTGGGTATGTACAAAGAGTCCACTCACAGGGATTACAAACATATTCCCAAAAAAAGATAACAAAAAGAAACAGCTTATAATCATGGTGGGTGTAGTCGGTGGATCTACCGCTTCCCCTTCCCCTGGATCTAAGGAGAGAGTCCAACAACATACTGAGATGTGGGTTTTCTCGTGAAACAATGATATAGTCATCCTGAAAGTTACTGAGAACTGGCATTCCTTTCTTCTTCCTCCTTGTAAACCTGTCAATCATCTGTCAGAGGTAGTTTCGTGTGAACAATAAGTGCATTTTCGATGCAGGTAAACTGCTGATTTGACTCAGCCCGCAACATAACTAGATCCTAACACTTCTCCATAACTTGAGTACCCTCTTCTCTCGCAATAGGTGGTTCTAAGACACTTAGGCTAGCATCAGCTACAACAAAATTCGCAGAATTTGTAATCTGAGGAAGAGCTGCCTCAACAGTAGGCAAGCTACTGGTCTGGTTGGTGAGGAGTAGCCTTATGAGTCAAATTCTCATTCAACATTTCTGAAAGATTAATAATGTCTGTTATATTTTCCTCCACATGAATGATATTATTAGGACCTGCCGATCTCATATGTGGGTGAAGTTTGAAGCATTTGCGAAGGGTGTGCCCAAATAGTTTACAGTAATTACAGTAGTAGGGTCTTTGTTCTGCTATAATTGGCTGACAATACCCATTGTGGGCAGTACCAAGCCATATTTCATCCACATCAGGGAGGGTGATATCTCTTTCAACAATAATTCTTGCAACCGAAGGTCTGGTTAGATTGAAGGTGGGTGCTTCCAATTTCATAGGTCTCCCCAGTGCAGCTCCAATAGAGTAGAGGACTTGGTGGTTGAAGTAGTACAACTTTAGGCCAGATAGTTGAAATTAGATTGGAACTATATGTGGTTCTTGATTAGGGTCAAATTCAGGAGACCACTTAAACAATTTCATATATTTTCCCTCTATTGTCAAACTTTTTGGAAAATATTTTGGCATAATCCACCACTTTAGATAATTGCATCACATGCCTCCCATCAAAGAGGCCAACCTTCCAAAGTCCCAGTATATGTTATATATTTGTATATATATGTATGTGTGTGCACGCACATGCTCCATTGACAATGCAAGAGAGACATTTCACAAACATATTTTGCGTAATTTTTCCATCATACAACATCCAACCGGCAAATCAAAGTCATCTACCTAAAGCTTCACTAGAACAAGTAATATGATGCTAAATTTCATCAAATTTTAACAAAATTTGATCACACACCAAGCAAAAAAAAGTAACTCTTAATGAAAAAGGCTAAATAGTGAGCCAAACGACTCAAAAAGTTCACATTATAAGAGTACTCATATTAAATAAAAGTTTTTAGTATATAATATCTTAATACTAGGCTTTTTTGGATTTTTTTTCTTTTTTGATTTGTTTTTAGAAATGTTTGACCGAAATTATTTTTACATTCATTTACCTTTTTATTTTTGAAAATAAATAAGCTTGTTTAGAGCATTTTAGTTTTTAAAAACAAGCTGAAATGTTTTCAACACGTCAAGCAAGTTTTATTTCAAATTAAAACATAAAAAAATAAAATAAAAATCATAAATTAAAAATTAAAACATAAGAAATCTCCCCTTTGTAGTGTGTTATTGATTTAAGGCAACATGATCATCATTGCGACTAGTGCTACATGCAAATAGGGCTTCATATATATATTTTTCTTTGTGATGCCGTCATATATATATATATATATATATATATATATTAGACCTTTGTGTTTTAGACGATGAATCAAGTATTTTGGATTTTATATTATGGGTCATTGGTGTGTCATGTATTTTGTGTTGGTTGAGCCCAAGAAATGTCAAATTCTTTGTTTAAGCAAATTTGACCTTCATTCTACAAATTTGACTGTTCCTTGTTCTTGATTACCATATCACCTTAACTTCGACCAAAATAATCCTTCATGTTGATATGGAAGAAACATTAAGTTCTTACAACTATATTTTCCCCTCGAGTGTGAGTGTTGTGATTCTTAGAGAAAGACTTCCAAAGAAGGGCAGGGAGCTTCGCAAAAAAAAAACATTCATGTAAGTTGCCATTACCTTATCCCCACTTGATACACTGAGCTTGTCAACTCCTCTATTATCAGAACTAACTTATTTTGTTTCCTAACATTCTTGAAGCCAGAAATCAAGTGCCAGTTAACATAAATTCTTGCTAGCGCCATCTTTACATTTGTTAGTTCGGTAGACTTTGGTGATCAACTAAGTTAAATACTTTCCAAAAGTAAGTATAAAAATCTAAATAACTAATTGGTAAAATCATCTTACTTCTGCATTGCATATTACATATGGCATTTATCCTGCATAAAATATTACAAATCATATATTTCTTCCTTTAGTTTGATCAATAGTTAAATTTATGAAATTATGCTAACAATTTATTCTTAGGTTGTAGATCAACGCAACAACATTGATCTTACATTTGAAGGCACTAATGCAGAAAATTAAATATGTGGAGAATAGAAATGCTTCACATAAATGAATAATTTCATTCATTACACAATACAGTAATGTGCATGTATGTGTGTAAACTACTATCACTATGGGAATAATTTCATTCATTACACAAAAATTTTGAGTAGTTTATTTTCCATCATGTAATATCCCATAGGCAAGTAAAAAATGGTGCATATCAATGCACACCATAAAGCATATCAGGAAAAGAAATTCCACAAAGTTCTAAAAAGGATCTAACCATGCAACTATCACATAAAATTAGTAAAGATAATGGGCATTCCAGACAATGAGATAAAAATTTCATTGATTAAATAATGGAGAAATATCTAAACCAAATCAAACGCTTCACCGAGATATATCATACAGCAAATAAAATAAATTCAATTGCTTTGATTTAAGGATATAATATCTTTAGTCAGCAGATTGCACACCCCATCCATATATTTCTTATTACTGATTTGAATTCAAACATTTGCACAAATAATTACTAAAGTATTCAGTAGATTTGAGTTATAATGTAGCTAGCAGTGATAAAAAATGTACTAAATTTAGATTCACTAAATTTTTTAATCAAAACAAATTTGACTCAAGCTTGAGTTTTTTGTGGTCCGTCTACTTATCTCATAAATAGGATGCCGAATAAAGTGTTAAATTTAAACAAACTTCTCAACACGCTCACAAAATCCTACCCCCAGATTCAGTTCTTCACCTTTAACCTACTTCTAAAAATTTTGGCAATTTTGGTTATCTACATCAATCACATCAGACCAAATTTGATCTCAGGCCAATTAAATGCATCTTAGTGGGCTACTTTTCAAATAAAAAGGCGTATAACTTCTACTCTCCAGAAACACAAATTCTTTAACTTCATGGATATCACCTTTTTTGTAGACCAATATTATGCCAAATTTAATATTTAGGGGAAGAGCTAGAGAAAATATCAGCTTTGGGGTACCATTCCGGAATCTCAAGCTCACCTCTCTTATATCCTTAAAAAACGAACTCTTGTCTCCATGATCACAAATCAACCTAAAAATGAACCTAGTGCTCTACTAAATCCTCCCATAGCTCTCACCAAGGAGCAAAAATTCTGTGTACACTAGAAAGAAAAAACCTAGTGAGCATGTAAGGGAAAATCTGCAAAATTAGGAATGCAAATCACTGGAACCAACTTCATACACCCCAAAGTATTCACACAGGGGTTGGGTCAACACATCAATGAAACCAAGAAAAAAGGAACACAAGAATGCACAAAACAACCGATAGAAAAATGTATTACCTATGAAAAATTATCATCCTCTTTTGTTCACGACTTGGATAATGTGCATGTTTCAAATTCAATCCAAGGGACCTTATCTATTCTTACTTGAAAAAGATTGTGGAAAAAGAGAATCTTGTTCTTGAAAAGAACGGTACCTAGATCATAACTCTCACAACTGGGAAAAATTTTGTAGGATGCAAATGGGTATTCAGTGTTAAATAAAAAGCAAATGGGAGGATAGAAAGGTTCAAGTCTAGATTCATAACCAAAGGATTCACCCAATTCTATGGGATCGACTACTAGGAGACATTTACACCCGTAGCGAAATTCAATATAATAAGAGTATTACTGACATTGGTTGGGTCAACCAAGACTAGCCTTTTACATCAACTAGATACTAAAAATGCATTTCTTAATGAGGATCTTAAGGAAAAATTGTATGTGAAAGTATCTCCAGGATTAAAGAACAACACAAATAATCAGCTAGTGTAAATTAAAGAAATCATTGCATGGGTTGAAACAATCTTCAAGGGCATGATTTGAAAGGTTCGTCAATACTGCTCTTATCAATGAGTACTATCAATATCAGGTTAATCACACATTGTTTATTAAATCAAGTCAAGAAGGTATGATAATCATCTTTATTATATATGTAGATGATATTATTTTTATAAGCAATAGCATGAGAAAACTCAAAATAATAAAAAAATGGCTTCTGAGTTTGAGATCAAAAATCTTGGGACTTTAAGATACTACTTAGGAATGAAAGTAGTTAGATCCAACGCATTGTCATATCCCAAAGAAAATATATTCTAGATTTATTAAAGGAGACAGAATATTGGGGTGCAAACCAACATATACTCCTACGGATCCCAATCAACGAGTATCAAAAAGGAGATGATAACACCACAGCTGAAAAGATCAGATATCAGAGACTTGTGAGAAAACTTATTTATCTATCACATATAAAACCTAACATTATTTTTTCCTATGGGTGTAATAAGTCAATATATAAGCGATCCAAATGATAATTATTTAGAAGCGGTCTTTCGAATCCAAGGTATCTAAAGATGACTCTAGGATATTGATTGATATTAAGCAAACTGAAAACAGTAACATCGAGATCTAAACTGATGTTTGCTGGGCAGGATAGCTGACTAACAAAAAATCTACAGCAAGTTACTGTTCATTTGGTATGGGGTAACTTGATTACTTGAAGAAGTAAAAAAGAAAGTTATGGTGGCAAGAAGTAGTGAAGAATCTGAGTATCGTGCCCTAGCCCTAAGAATTTGTGAAGAAATATGACTACAAAATTACTGGAGAAACTACACATGAGGGAACAAAAGCACTATTAAGATGTTCATTGATAATCAACCCAACAATCAGTATTTCAAAGAATCTAGTACAACATGATCAAACCAAACATATAGAGATTGACAGAGATTTCATCTCTGAGAAGATCAATGGAGGGGTTGTCTAACTAAGCTATATCCCAACTCAGTATCAGATTGTTGATATTCTTACCTACTCTTTCTCTGCACCACTTTAGTGATATTAGCAGTATTGGATGTATGATATACAACTCAACTTGAGGAGTGAGTATTCGTGTGCATATAATCGTGGACCACATGGGCCCGCTCAAGGTTTAGGAAAGCTTGGGTCCACTGCTACATTTGAGGTGGCAAAATTATTCTCTTAATTATCAATTATTGTGTTTTTATTTCTTTCCTCCTTACCATGATGATTTGAATTTTCCTCCAATTGAATAATGTTAGCCTGAGTTATATATATATATAGCTCAAAGGAATAGTCAGAGGTTATTATACGAGCCTCTAGACACCTTTAATGTGCCTAATAATTCGAGTACCACCTCCTTAAGGCCAATTACGTCAAAGGAGATTTGAACCACCAACCTAAGAGGTTTTATACCGTAGAT
>NEWO01000057.1:30167-57202 GCA_003013225.1 Phalaenopsis aphrodite | reverse complement strand
AGTGAAGAATCTGAGTATCATGCCCTAGCCCTAAGAATTTGTGAAGAAATATGACTACAAAAATTACTGGAGAAACTACACATGAGGGAACAAAAACACTATTAAGATGCTCGTTGAGAATCAATCCAACCATCAATATTTCAAAGAATCTAGTACAACATGATCGAACCAAACATATATAATTCATCTCTGAGAAGATCAATGGAGGGGTTGTCTAACTAAGCTATATCCCAACTCAATATTAGATTGCTGATATTCTTACCTAGACTCTTCCTTTGCATCACTTTAGCGATATTAGCAGTATGGGATGTATGATATACAACTCAACTTGAGGGGTGAGTAGTCGTGTGAATATAATCGTGGACCACATGGGCCCGCTCAAGGTTTAGGACAGCTTGGGTCCACTGTTACATTTGAAGTGGCAAAATTATTCTCTCTTAATTATCAATTATTGTTTTTTTTATTTCTTTCCTTCTTACCATGATGATTTGAATTTACCTCCAATTGAATGATGTTAGTCTGAGCTATATAATATATATATATATAGCTCAAATGAATAGTCAGAGGCTATTATACGAGCCTCCAGACACTTCTAATGTGCCTAAATTGGATCAAATACAAGCACACCATGGTTTTCAACCCTTTGAGGGAATCGATAATTGGTGTCCACTAGACCAAATATCGATTTCACCTTTAAATATATATATATAGATAGATAGATAGATATATATATATAGATAGATATATTTGTTATTTGCTTGTATTAGTTTGATGAGAAAATTAGATAGTTTTTCCTCTAAGAAAGTTCCTCCTAAATTCCACACTAATATTAATTTCAAATAATAAATTATAAAAATTAAAATGGCCCATGCTACGAAGACCATGTGTTATGCATTATTACCTTTCCATAGCATTTACTATTTTAATCGCCAACAATTTTTTTTTTTGAAAATAACACTACCTAGCCAGGCAAAAGGCAATAGCACTAGCTATTGTGCCATTTGGTGTGTGGAAAAACCAATAAGCATAGTTCCGCACAAAATTCTTTTTTATTCAAGTGAAATAAAAAAAATTAAGGTTGTAAATGTACTTTTGCCCGAATCAAAATTCCTCAATTAGAACTTAACATGGGTAAGAGAGCAAAAGAGAGATACGTCAACCTGATAAAGGGCCTCTCATTACAAATGAAATCAAGTATGTTTATAACTCCTATGTTTACTAAGTGCAACCAACCAATTAACAAAAGTAAACAAATAAAAAGAACAATCTAAACAATTTTGCCTAAAGAAACTTTGGAGAGAAACATCATTTCATAAGTCTTGTCATGACTTAAATTCCTCCCATCATTTTGATTTAATTTGATGCCAATGACACGTAGTTGTCATACAGGAGTCCCTTTAAGTCTTCTCAATATTGAAAGAAATGAAGGACGTAGTGTTTAAGCTTCTTGGGAACCGCCCCCATCAGTAGCCCACCACCACACATTAATAATAGAAGGGCATTGAGGACAACTTTCTTTGTCAATTCTTGTTGTTCCTTTGGCACTACTTCGACGACATTAGCTTCTTCATGTCTTGTTGATTCTACACTGATGGAGAATCCAAGCCAAGAAAACAAGCTACCCTTTGCCAAGTAGCTTCATGCTAAACCTTCTAATGTGGTCATCTATGACTCAGAATCAAGTGGATATGTTTCTAGCACATTTTGCACAGATGACAGTCCGACTATCATATCTAATCAAGGAACATTTTGCCTTAATTGAACAAGGGTTGTGCTTCTATTCCATCACAATTCATTCATAAGTTGTTGCTTCCATTCATGTTGGAGATGTCAAAGGTCTTGAAAGGACTTTCATTTCATATCGGTATAATCCAAACCCAACTCAGTCGACATCCAACAACAATGACGACCCTTTTCCATAAGTGCAAATTGTCATTCTTCATGGTGAAGATGCTCTACTTTTTCAACCTCCGACAGCTAACAGGTTTCGTGCATCTCATCACATAACCCCCAACTATTGAAGACAATGGTGCTAAAAAACTCGAAGAACTACTATAACAACTATTTCTTTGTCATTTTTAACAAGGGTGATCAATTCTAATATTTTTTGAGGAAACAAAATTGATTGGCCATGGAGATCCAAATGCTCCCCAAAAACTTGAACACCATCGAGATCAAAAGGAAAGAATTATTCCTGCTACTTAAAAAACTCTTAAATATAGGCCACAAGCTACTCCTTTCCATGGAATCCAAGATAGGGAAAGAGATCTCTCCTTGAGAGAGGACAACTAGCATGTCAAAGAGGGTTGGCCTTCATTTCAACCTTAAAAAGAATGATCGAGATTATGTCCAACCTCTCTAGTCAATAGATAGAAAAGAAAAGGAAAAAATGGCAGAGATCTCCTTGCCATAAAGAGTAGTGGCAACACAAGAACCCACGTCCACAGGATGAGCAGGTACTCATAGACCTCCCACCAACATCTCTGACCACTCCCTTCTTAAGAAAATGTATATTGTCTGTAGGTGTTTATTCAATCATAATCATCAGCGATGATGAGAGAATCAATGTAAGAGATTTTTTTTCAATCATTGTGTCCAACTTTAGATAATAACAAGTATATCATCCACCATAATCCGAACTTTGATAATCCCCAACAATTAACACATGAAACTCATCAGTCGACGATAGCTTTGCCATATCAAGAATCCTCCTACTACCAGCATAACAGAGGTCTATTAATGGCTTCTCCAATCATAGGAAATTTCACAATCCTTAGACTCATAATAATGGAATTGATTCAGCTAAGCAAAGCTTTATGATTTTTTTTTTTTTTTTTGTAGATTTTTCATGTGCAAAAATCCGAAATATCATATAGTTTGCTCTCAAATAATTTGTTTGCATTCAAGATTATCTTTCAAACTATGAAGTTAAACTATCACTATCGACACAAATTTTCAACAAGCAGCAAAAATGATGTCTATTGTTATTAATAGAGATATAAATATGATGAAACAATATATTGATCAAATAACTAAGTTTATTTAATTCTATTTATCATTCACATTATCATTCAAAATATATTAGAAATAATATTGACTAAATTATGATAATTTTTTTTGAATACTTTACAAAAGCATTTATAGTCTAAATAGGTTATAAATTTGAATTGCCACATATGTTTACATAGCTAGGGTCAATTAAAGCTTGATTATAAGTGAAACATGATCAAAAAATAAATAAGCATACATGAACAAGATTTTATAACATTGTTCTTGTTCAACCTCATCCTGAGCTCGACAAGTAAAAAAAACTGAATGAACTCAAACTATATACATTCTTAAACACATCCAAGTTCATAAAATCATCAATTAAATGCCAGAGTCACATTCTTTTCACTAGGAACCCTCCTTTACATATGATTTTTACAATAACAACAAGAAGGCATGTAAAGGCAGCCCATATTCCCACTTTATGTTAAAAATGAAGATTAATAAATTCATTTAAGAATTCTTACTTCAGAACTTCATTCATTTAGCAGATGCAGCAAACATCTACCTACAAAAACAACAACAAAAAGTTTTTATCCCACTGAGTGGGGTCAGCTAAATGAATCATTTTTCTCCGTTGCATCCTATTGAGTGTCATTTTTTATTTAATGCTACTAGATTAAGATCATTGCTTATACAATATGCCCAAGTCTTTTTAGGTCGACTTCTGTCTCTCTTAACATAAGTCTAATTTAAAACATCTACTCTCCTAAGCATTAATCTATCTAAAATAAAGTCAACAAAAGTACTATTAATTTAAGTAAAGACAACAAAATAACCAAAATGGTAAGTGTGGAGACATTTAGAAGGTTTGGGAGTTTCTTGGCTTACTAAACTCTACCATGAATCTATCTAAAGTAAAGACAAACACAAAATCTTCAGAAGAATGCAGACGAGTGGGATTCTCTTGTAGTCCCAACTAGATTTTAATCCACCGTGTCATTCTGGTACCGATCAAACCGGAAAGTGACACCATCGCTTCAACCACCCACTAAAATTTTAGCACTTTGAAGAACACTTCAGCTATCAATCTCGCCCAGAAAAGCAATTCCGCATTGTTAAACCCTAAGCAAAGAATCCGAAAGGTAGATCGGGAAAGGTATCGAAACCGGCCAAAAAAGCTGCTCCACCCGTATATCGGTCAACATTAAAAATGTACGCATCATCACTTCTCCCAGACCAAAAATAGTATACAAAAAAAGAAACGATCTGCCGCGCTCATAACAGACCCAGCCGATGACACATCATCTGATCCGCATCAGGCAAATACAGGGCATGCGTAACCTAACTATATCAGACGCCCAACCCTAACTCCCTTCTTCGGACTTTCAAGTACAAATTTTAACAGAGATAGAGAAATAAAGAGATAGAGAGAGAGGGCTAACTCCAGGTAGGCGGAAAGAAGAAAAATGGACGCTAAAAGAACTCTCCCTGCGAAGGAAATGAATCCCATGCTCCAGAACCAAGTTCCAAGAGATAGACGGAGAGATGTTCCTCTTCTTCACGATCCCTGCTGAGAAAATTCAAGAATGACACTTCTGCGCCAGATTCAATGCCTTCGTCTGCACAGAGAAGACAGCCGCCTGCATCGTTTAAGCAATTACCCTCAGTATGCATCAAATTACGAGTGTGCCACTCAACTCCCCACCAGTTCGTGTTCGACTCGTTAAAAAAAATCGTGTTCCGCTCGTTCATTAAGTTGACGAGCCGAACACGAATAAATATTATATATATATATATATATATATATATATATATATATATATATATGTTTGATGATTAGTATTTTTAAACAATTTAATTGAGTACGATGCTACAAAGATTTATAATAAATTAAAAGTATTAATTAAGAAAATAAAATAAAAATTATTAAATTAGATTCAAATGATGTATTAAATCTTGCCTCAATCATTCACATCTTATGACTATATGATTAGAGTTGTCAAAACGATTCTTTGTTCATAAACAGCTCGTGTTCGGCTCATTTGTTAAACGAGACGAACATGAACACATTTTTTTAGCTCGAAATATAAACGAGCATCGTTTACACCCCTATTTGTAATTGGTGACGAGTGACAACTGAGAATTTATGGTGAAAAAAAACTTTTAAACTTTTTTATTTAAGAAAATAATAATCTTAAAAATGTTGAATTAATTTTTAAACAGATGTAATATAATAATCAATTAAGATTAGATTTTAGGAATATTTACATACATACCGCATAATTCTTATTATTTATGTTTCTAACAAACATTAAAATTTATATGCATAATACTCAATTATTAAATATCACATAAAAATATCATTATCAACTATTTTTAATAAATTAAATACACATTTTCATCTATAAGTTTATCACATCAAAATGTTATAAGTATAAATATAAAAGTTTAAGGGGTTGTATCACAACGAGTGAAATTTAAGTTAATATGATTTAATATATTTTATAAATTCGATTTAGTAAATCCGAAAAAAGATTAAATCCCAAAAATTGTTTATCAAGAGTGATGAATGATATAAAATTGTTTGGCAATTTATGTCATGATTTATAGAATTTTGTAAATTAATTAAATTTGAATTCTTAAAACATTCCAAAATAATGAAAATCTTTTAGCTTTTTTAATTCAATTATTATTTTATTTCAAATTGTGGGAATTAATAATTATATATTTAGTGATACAAATTTTATTAAATTAATTATTAATAGAAATTTAATATTTATTCAAGAATAATTAATGCATTATTAATTATAATAATTATTAATTACTTATAATTATAGAATGAATAAATGATTAATATATATCATTTATTAATTACTAATTAAATGATTAATATAGATTTTTTACATATAATTAGTCCAATAATAATTAATAATTAATCAAATAAATTAATAAAATCAACTTAAATAAAATAAAATTAATAAAACACTCGTCTACAACACTCCTCTCTCGGTGTTTTGCCCAAACACTTCTCCTTCGTGACCGAACCCCACGATACAAACACAACGACGGGAACATGACTTACAGTAACCCGAAACTCTTATTGTTCTCCTCCTTTCGTTGCTCTTCTACCCAAAAATCATTAAGAAATGGTAACTTTAAGGCCTTTTTTTTTTTTTACACAAACTGTCTGCCGCGGATTTACTAAATCCACCGATTCACAAGATTTAGTAAATCGAGGTTTAAAGCCGAAATCCTTGAAATCCAAATCTTATCAAATCTGAGGCTTTATTTTGTCCCAAATGACAACTTGGCAAGCTTTAGGTCAAATCCAGCTTAATTAAATCCCGCTCTAAATCCTTTATAAGACAGGTGCTAAATGAAAGATACTTAAATATAAATTAATTATGTTAAATTCTATTATATTTTATCATTGACAAATTAATAAATTTTCAATTATATTATAATTAAAATATTATTGAATTAGTGAAAGTGTCGTGTGTTTTAAGAAATCTTCATTATTATTATGCTTATGATAACATGTATAATAATTTATAAGTATATGTTTATTTGAAATTTATATGTCTCCACATCAAATATATTTATATATATCTGTATATGGCTGGCTCATCAGTCATTTAGTGTGTGCTTGTGTGTGTGTCTATGAGGACAAGTTGGTAGGTAGTTGTGTCTTAAGTCGTAAGACCCATGGGACCCGAGTTTGATCCCTATAGGGACGACTAGCACATATGGGTGCGGTATTTCCAAATAATATATTTTTCTAATATTATATATGGATATATATATATATATATATATATATATATATATATATTCTCATTCATTTTTTTTTTACTCCGTTTAAAAGGAAAAAAAACAGCTACATTGCTAAAAAAAACCATATAGATCCATAAATAAGTTCATTATAGCCAACGAAATGATTAATTGTCTTACGTACATCCTAATTTTGCTTTGTAATGGACAAAAAACTATTTGTTGCAATTCAATCGTTAAATTCAATCAAAACTCATAGTCTTATGGTGAGCTTTAATTTTCCCTCGAATAAGGTGTTGACTATCCTCATTAGATGTTGAATTTAGAGGTAATCAAGGCACTAATTTTAGCAATAATGCTCTAATTTTTGTTTGAAAGAGTGTTGATTTTTTTTTATTAAACCAACAAAATTTAGAGAAAATCAAAGTCCATAGTCTCTATGGTAATCCTTTGGTCTTTCCTTATAAATGTGTTAACCGTCCTCACTAGTTGGATCAAATTTGAAGGCAGTAGTGGTCCTTAATATTTATCATGAAGATCTATCCTTTTCTTAAAAAAAAATTTATTGTTCTTCTTCAACAAAGCCCATTTTTCAGTTCAATATTAATAGTAAATTCAAACATTAATGATGTTAAGCATTTGCATTGATGACATTGAATTATTTAAGTTCATTACCTTCAATTCCAATTTCGCCTCCTTGAAAGTCAACTTCAAGAGAGAAAAGACCATGCTTTGAAAGATTTTAATATTAGGAGCCAACATTGATTATATCAAGCATCAGTGTTAGCTTTGATGCTACTGAAAATATTTAAGATGTGCTACGTTGGAAGCATATATTGTATCCTTCCTGCAAAAGTCAAGAAAAAAGAGATTACACGTTGGAAGCTAAGTTTTTGAGTTTGAATGCCATAGAACATACAAAAAAATTCTTGTGATATTGATGAGGAGTATGATTATGTCATATAAATTCAATAGTTTTGTATCAAGTTTTAAAATAATCTCTCTTATTGTATAGCCTATGAAAATATACTCTTATTTGTATTAGTATATGAGCTAGAATGATGTCTATTATCACGGCCCGTCTCGATAGCTTAAAGTTTTCCAAAGCGAAAACAGATAGTCAAACAGTAATACTTATTTATTTTATTTTATTTTATATAACTAACATTTAATCATCTAAAAGCAAATGAAAGATTCATTATATAATGTAAATTAAATAAATATAGTTAAATTTACCTTAAATCAGGTTGCTTAAGTTTTCTATAAATATTCTCATCTCTATCACTCATCTTTAAAAAAAAATGTAAACCTCAAAAAGTTAAATTAAAAGAAGTGTAGGCTATGAAAGTCAGTGAGTACTCATACTTTTAAATTATAATAAAACAATAAAAAGAAAACAATATTCAAGCTAATCAAATAAAAAATAAACTAGTATAAATTATTTGATAGTTTATTTTTTCAATAAGATTGTTCATGAGGATTCATAGCATTCAATGTATCTTACTATATCAATTACATGTCTATATCTTTTCACATAAATATATAATCCTAGGAAACTTCATCGATTGCAGAATAATGTTATTTTTGATGAAAACTTCTCATAATAGGCAGACACAATGATTTTTTTGTTATATTATACACTATGATCTGGCATACCATCAAAGAAAAATATTTATGTCTGATGCCAGATTTTATTATTAGAATGACTCATATCTATACATGAGGTGCAAAGAAACATTAGGAAATGACTCTCGTTAGAAGAGGCTCAACATGTAATTTGGGTGCGTCATGATTCTGAATATGGAGGGTATTTTGGAGGTTATAAAACAACAACTAAGATCATATAATATGGAT
Source organism: Phalaenopsis aphrodite (assembly GCA_003013225.1). Taxonomy (NCBI): domain Eukaryota; kingdom Viridiplantae; phylum Streptophyta; class Magnoliopsida; order Asparagales; family Orchidaceae; genus Phalaenopsis; species Phalaenopsis aphrodite. Next base: position 48,586 of record NEWO01000057.1, on the reverse strand, counting down.
TTTATTAGTTTACATTGGTTAGAAATGTGAATGAATATATCAAATCATGTCATAGATCTCAGAGAGTAAGCAGTATTTCAAAATGAGATGAAATACTCTTAAATTACACCTTGGAAATTGAAATTTTCGATGTTTAGAGTTTGAATTTTATGGGATCTTTCGTACATTCCCTAGGAAACTCTTATATCCTTGTGATAGCGGATTTTGTCTTAGAATGGATAAAAGTTATAACTCTCCAAAATTGTGAAGCTCACAAAGAGTTTCTAAATTTTTGAAGAAAAATATTTTTAGCTGGTTTGGAATTGGTAGGTTGATTAGAGGGGGGGTGCACTTTATGAATAAAGAGTATGATTAGAAAGCACAAAAATCATTAGTACATGTATAATAAAGAAACAATGTAAGAAATACATAAAACTCAATCTCGAGACAAGTGGTCCTTACAATATATTGTGATCCTCTATGTTCAGTGCAAGCTTTTCGTATATCTCTCTTATATAATTGCATTAAACCTCTCCTTATAACATCTCCAAACTTACAAGAAAAAAAATCTTAGGAATCTTCCCTAAGAAAAATCTGGAGAAAACCCTACGGTTGAAAAAGTCTCTACTAAAGTTGAAAAGATGCAACTTCCATAATGTCCAAGAGTGTGTTAGGTCGTGCCCAAGCTCTCTTTAAATAGTTCTTGCCAAAAATTTCAACCCTAGGGTTACCAAAATAAACCTAATCGGTCTGCGACGTGACTACATGTGATACCAACACAATTACGTTGCGGGTCGGCATGGTCACGACTAAGCCTGGTGTAATTACACTTGTCATGCAGCAAACCGACTTAATTATATCATGTACTAACGTGGTTATGTCAGTTCGACTTCTTTGCTCGCTCTGTATTTTAGCTCAGTGTAGCTCGATCGACGCCTAAAACATCCAAAATATCACAGAAAATCTTCGACAAGCAAAAAATCATGATAATTAGTGTAGAAAACACGGTATTTAAAGCAGAGAGATCAAGTAATTTTATCTCACGTTACTTTCTATCTTGTTTGTGGCTCAATCCCATATTTTTGCCACACAATTGAATAGTATTTTGATGAATGATGCCTGATAATCTTTAAAAACTTATGTTCGAATAAATAAGGATCAATATGAGAGGAAATGAAACAATTGAAGCTTTGAATTCGAGTAGTCATTCGTTGGTATAAAAATATCAAATATTTAACCCTCACTATTAGGCTTAAAGTTTTAAACCGAAAATAATAGAAAATTTTACATACAAAAACACTCAATGCTCATGCATTTAAAAATCCAACACAAAAATTTTGAAATTTATGTTTATAATACTTGGTATTAGTACTAGTGGTTTTTTTTTTCTTGATGTAATGTTAAGGATATTAGCATTATATATATATACTTAATACTTAGCATGTCAATTAAATTTAAAATATAGTAGTGGTGTTAATTAGGTGGCATTAGTAGTGGTGTTATATTTATTGAATTAAGTTCACTCCTAAATACTTAGCATGTCAATTAAATTTAAAATATAGTTATTTAGTCCCCCAACATTTTGTTTGCGTCTTACAAATTCAAAAACATAGAAAATGGTTACATTTAAAGTGGGGCATGCAAGTTAATATATCTGCATGTATTAAAATTTTTTGATTCTATGCAATTACACATCAAATTGTTGAATATCACTTCTAAATATGTCATATAGAAAAATCATTAATCAAAATGCAACCACTCTAACTTCTTGACAACTTGAATCAGAAAAGGCAATGTGGCTTGATGGCTACGGGTAGTACTAAAAGTAACTTGCCTACTAAGCGCAAAAGTAACATGATAATGAGATATATTTGGATCGTTTGCAAGCCTGGATGGAGCCTTATCATAGACATGGCTATTTTAACTGAGCTCAATCCGCCCATTTGGTGCAGATTGGTCTTTTGAAGTTTTTTCATTATCATGTTACTTTCTATTTTCTTCTTTACTGGTCCATTGCTTTACACATGTTCAATGTTACCTTGTTTTGTAACCTCTTCTTTTATAACAGAACTGTTGGGAGTGGCCCTCAATTTCACCCAAAAAAACAGAAAATATTCATATATAAATTCGATAAGTTAACTTTGGCCATTTTTTTTTTTGAAAACCATGCTATCATAAGAAATTGACTACTCAATTGCATTTTTGTATAGTATAAAAATATCATCTTTCATTATTCATCATAGTTTTCATAAACGCCTATCGCTTGCTTTACTCGTATATATTTATGCTCTCGAATAATAGAGTGGATTAAATTCTGTGTTGTAAAATTTCTTTATTCAGCCAAGTATAACTTATGCCGCCCAAGCCCTAAAGGCTCTCATATATCTACTCAGGACATTATAAGACTGTTCTTCTTTCATCCCTGTCCTTCTTAATACCAGCGAATGCTTGGATCTTTAATCAATCTTCTAAACCAAGCGACTTGTTTCAATCATAATAGTTTGCCAGAAATTTCATTCATCTTCAGAACATAATTTAACGCCATGCTTTTAGAATTTCTAAGAAGGAAAATACAAGTAGTTCGAAAACACTAAACAGAAAACAGTAACAGATCTATACATTGATCCATCCTCACACCTACTAGTAGAAAATGCTAACGACGTAAAAAAGAAAAAGAAAATCATCAGCATTGATTAGCCGGAGCAGCATCACTAACAACAGCAGGGGCAGAAGAAGTAGCATCCCCTCCCTGATTGGACGAGTTCTCGGCATTCCGCTTAGCTACAGACTCGAGGAAGAGGAGTCTTGCACTCACCTTCTCAATCACCACATCTAATTTTGCCAGCTCTTCTTTGAATGATATCCTTCTGTGCTCCTGGTTTGGTTGTGGGCAAGCAGGGTTCTGGCCGCGGTGATGGTCGGCGGTGAGATCAGTGCCGGATTTCGGAGGGAGGAAAACGAGGAGGGGGACGTCCACCCCGACGAGGGTGGATGCGCGAACTATCCTCTGCAAGGCTTCGTTTTCATAGTTGCTAAGTGAACGGTGTGCTTGAGGGTTCTTTTTCTTTTGGATCTTCCTCTTTGCAGGGGCCATTGTTTCAAGATTAGAGAAGAAAGGGAGAAATGAAGGTGGAATGAAAATGAGAAGGTAGTGGAAATGATAATGAAGGGGAGGATGGAGGGTCCTTTTATACAGAAGCTGTGATTTATTTTAGGAAAGTAAAGGAGCGCTTTGCTTCATCTCTTCATGGGGGAAATCAGACCGTTAATTTCGCCGTCGATGGTTATGGAGAAGATATGATTTATTTTTGGAAAGTGGAATGGAGATCAGTTAAGCAACAAGGAAAGCTATCATTTGTCACCTCTAGGGGGGAGATCCGACCGTTGAGGACATTTGAAATTCAAATTTGAAAATTTTAAATGCATAAAAATCAATTACTATGTATTAATATATCTAACATCTAAATTTTAATTTTTTACATAATTATATATCGCCTTATATATGCATGAAAAGATGTATTTCAATTTCTAAAAGTTAAAATAAAGATAATTTTTATGTCATATGAAAATTTTTTATGATATAAATGTAAAAAAAGAAACTTAGGTGCTAAATATGTTAAAATATAGGGATTGAGAGGCATGTATAATGTATAAATGCATTTTCAAATTTTCATATCAATCGAATGCAACTTAGATCGATTGTAGCATAGTAACACATAAATGAGTAACCAAAAGAATTTACACACATTTATTTTATATGACAGATCAATAATATTTTCTTAGAAAAACATGGGATGTATTTTTTTAGAGTAATAAAAATTAAAATACTAAGTTAATGTAGCACGTATGGGCAATAATTTTTTAGATTTTTAACAGACTAAATTGGTTAAAATTTGCCTCTCTTTAAAATTTAACCGATTCATTTATAATTTATTGCAAAACAGGATAAAAAAAATTTCGTCAATTCCATCCATTTGTTGTCTGCTTAAATGAGAATTTTAAATAGTTTTTATGTTAATTTATTATATTTTAAGAAATTGTTGTAGGAATATTGTTTATGTTAATGAAATAATCTCTAAGTATAATGGGAATAAACAAGTGTGCTATGACAATGAATACTAAAAGAGTAAGTAAGGTCCTGTAACAATAGTTACGAATATGATGATCTAACATCACCAAAAATAGGCAAAATTTTGAGAAGGTGCACCTAAATTAGGCATTTTATGGGGAGGATTGCCATTTAAAAAAAATGAAATAAGAGGACAAATTGACCTACTTTTCCCAAAAAAAAAACACCCTCATAGAAGGAAAATTTTTGGTATGAAGCCTCTACGCAGAGCTGCGTATAGACGCCAATTAAATTAAGCCTCCTAAGTAATATTTAATTTAATAAATTTATAATTTTTTAAAGTAGAGCTCACTTGCATACACAATTTGTCTGGGGGTTTATTCTAATTGGAGCGGATTTACTCTAATTGGAGCTTTTACCCATCTCTGCATGCAGGCTCTGTGTGGAAAAACTTTTCCCCAATACGAGGTGTTTCATTCCTGCCAAATTGCCAATAAAAACCCACCCCTTCTCCTTGCTTAATTCGCACCACCCTCTACTCTCTTCACCACTTACGGTTCTCCCCCTACTCTCTATTCTCTCTTCTCTTTCCTGTGTAGCTATGTTTCTACTTTTATTCATGTTGTTCTTATCTTCTTTTAATTATATCTTATTTTTTTCAATATAACTTAATTCATGTAATTATGTTCTGTCCTTTTATTTTCATATTGCTTAATATTAATTGTACTTGTTGAAATATTGCTTCAATTTTCTTTAATATTACATGTGCTATGTCGATATAATGTCGGTAATGTTCTTAAATTTTTTGCACTATGTTGAAAATTTGCAGGTAAATCTATTAAATTATTTACACAATGTCGAAATGCTGCACAAATTTTTCCTTATATTATCTGCATCGTCAAAACACTGGTCGTATTTTTTCTTAAATTATTTGTGTTATGTCAAAATGTTGTTCGTCATTTTTCTAACTTATTTAGGATATGTTGAAAGTGCTGCCCTTTTTCTTTCTTAAGTTAATTATGTCATGTAGAAATGCTGCTCATAAATTTTCAGAATTATTGACGGCAAGTAGAAATGTTGTTCGCAATAATTTTAAATTATTTGAAATATGTTCAGCCCCAATTGATAGTCAAACTTATTATTTAACTAAAATTTAAATTTCATGATTATGTTAAAAAATTAATTAAATTATTATTTATGTAATTAATTTTTTTTCATATTAATAATTATATAAATAATTAAAACATTTAATAATTGTATTGATCCGTATATATTCTGGAACATAATTAATTATGTTCACAGTGACATGTCGACCGGGTCGGGTCGGCCTGTTGAAGCAAAGTTAAATGTCGACCGGGCTCGGGCAGCAGGTTGAGACAAAGTCAAATGTCAACATGGTCGGGGAGACCGATCGAAGTAAAGTGAAATATCGAATGGGTTGGGGCGGCCGCTAAGGCAAAGTGCAAAATGTTTCATACAATGTATGCACATGCAATAAAAACACACGATCATGTTGGACATCTAGTCATGCTCGTGCCAGGTGGGAAAACCTAGGGTTAGCGCTTGAATGTTCGGGACCGCCACCTCCTACTTTGACAAGGCTAGTGGAGAGTTTTTTCCCAGATTTTTGAGAGGGAAACTCTCCACACTGCCGTGAAATGGGCTAGCTAGAAAACTTTTCCCGATTTCACGACACCACAAGGCTTGCAAACTGAGCTAGCTACAAAGGTTTCCTCACTTTGCAAAAGCCAATCTCCCAATTTCTCCAAGAAAAATTGGGGCATCCAAAGTAAGGGAAGTAAGAGGCTTCGACCCATGGGATTTTTGTGCAAGGGCTCACAACATATGGGGATTTACTTGGCTTTCATAGAGGAACTTGGCCACTTATGGAAAACCCTTTTTGGATGAGTTGGTTTAGAGAATTTTAAGATGTTAAAAACTATTATTCTTATGTAGCAAATTAGAAAATGTAAAGGAATGAGATACATTAAATATTGTATGTGTCAAATATGAGCAATGTTAATTCTCTTCCCTGATTCAGTGTTATAGAAAATCATTGGTTAATCTTAGGTTTAGTCCTTAAATTCGTGGCTATGCTAGGAGGATACTGGCTCCCACTTCCCTTTTCCTGAAGGCTAACTCTTGCTTTAGTTTTTAAACACTAAAATCGAATTGGAGATTTTTAGTATGTTTCCCTAGAAATCTCCAATTCTACATCCAACAAAATATATTTCCCTATTCATTTGCACTTAATCCCATGAACGAAATACTCCTTTATGAACTTAAATGTGATTCTCACTCTGTTGTAGAACTCATACTCCATTTCCCGGATCATATGTTTCACAACATATTTTAACAATTCAATTGGTCAGATCAAAAAGTAAATTAAAAGCGGAGTTGAAAACACATCACAATTTATAATTAAAACTTCTTCTAGCATGCATCCCAATGTCCTAAACATGAATCCTACTCATTGGAAAAGAAGAGTAAAAGGAAAATAACAACATAATTTTCTCATGCCACTATTTCCAAAAAAGAAGAAAGAGTAAGATAAACACATCACAAAACACGAAGAAAACACAACGAAAAACTTCATTAAATAAAAGCAAATTCACTATATGAGTGTTTAAAAAATCATAAGATAATGAATAACACAATACTTAACTTTTTTTCCTTGGAAGAAAGATGAAAATCTCTCCCACAAAGTCTCCCGTTGATCCATGCAATGCTAGAACATTCCCTTACAGATTCTCTCAAAATCCCCTCACCAATCTCTCCAAAAAGATAGAATTCTACATTTCTACTCTTATTCTAAGATCTTTAAACATTCTCCACATTTCTCCACTCATACAAACCACCTTTTCTGACATAAAAGCACTCTATATGGTGTAGGGACGAGTTTCCCCAGAGATGACTCAAGCATCCTTTCAAAAAGCATCTAAATACATTGAATCTTCTAAAAATTAGCCTTGGATCACGTCCAAACCAGTTCTAGCGCCGTCGGCGCCCACCTTGCGCAGCTCCACCATTTTGCTTTGTTTGGCTCCGTTTTAGCTATGTTTCACCCCATTTCAGTTGTGTTACGTTCCTAAAAGTTAGACTTACAAAATAAAAATAAAAATAACATTAATTTAAAGTGTAATTTCATTCAAACATAAGTGAGAAATGTAAAAGAGATTAATCATAGATAGACACATCAAAATGTGAGGACATAATTTTCTTACTTGCTCGTTTTTGTTCCAATTTGCATTGTTTTTGTTTCTTTTTCTCCAAAACTCAATTTCTTATCCCTGAAATAAAAAATATACAAAATATATTCCTTTAAATTGTAATATCATTGAAAATCAATAAATATAAACATTAAAAACATATGAAAAATTAAACATTTTTAGGTGTATCAAAATCCCCCAAACTTAAATGTTATTTGTTCTCAAGTAACACTTTTACTACATAAAAATATGACTTATGGTACATAATTTAATTTCTAAATTTCTATAATTTGGTCTACTAAATATAATAACACAACTTAAGAAAAAATTTTTTTAACATCTTAAGTCAAAACTAAAAGTATAAGAACATATAGTAGTCATGTCTAAGATTTCTGATTCTCTATTCATTTCAAGTTGAATTATAATTTGTAAAATTAAAGTCACTCAGAATATCCATATAAAAAAGAACTTTATGAGAACTTTATTAATAGAGATACTAGTACTCAAATACAAGTTTAAAAAATGCAATAAAGCTTTCTTCCTCAAGATGATTCAAGTGAAGCCAATTTTTGATTAGGCATCTCCTCAAGCTTCTCTTCACATACTTTTCTTTTGTTTTTCTTTTCTTTTTTTTTCTTTTATGATCACTTTTTAATCCTTTCTTTTTATTTTTTTTTCTTGTGATGATTACTATATTTGGATAGTCTTTAATAATTTTGAATTTCACTATCCTCCTCTTAAAGTTAATAACTTTTCATATTCCTTAACTTTATAGATTCATATTAGCTTTGAAGATTTTTCATAAAGTTTCATTCTTTTCTTCTTACATGAAACTCTAAGATTTTTAATACTTCAAAAATACAATTTCTTTTACTTTAAATAGAAAAAGCATAGTCTTATTCTTTCGTACCAAATATCTTAACTCTAGAATCAACTTTCAATAATAAAAACTTTTACTTAAGTCTGCTATATATTTAGAAACACAAATATAGCTATCAAAAGTTAGCCTCTAATACCAAAGGTCATGTTCAATTAAATTTTTAAAATATAGCTAATTAAGGACAAATAAAATTTAGTTTCATTTTTTAAAAGAAATTTTTCTTCCCCCAAACTTAATTTTTTAAATATTTTGCAATCAATTCCATAAAATGTAGGAGGAAGAAAAAGTAAAAGTTGAATCTACTTACTACTATCAAATTCATATACATGCATAATCAGGATAGAATGACTGCATGAGAAAGTAAATCTAGCCTAAAACATGCTTGCAATAATATTAAACTAAAAGGAAGAATACTCAATTTAAAATTTTATTTTTCTTCCTACCCCTAAACTTGATTTTTAACGTGTATAACATCTAGTGCAGTAAATATAAGTAGGAAGAAAAATAGTTTAGAAATTATATCTACTGCAAATTTCTATAAAAAAAAACATCTACAATTATTTATCAGGATAGAAAACATATAGTAGAAAGTAAATCTAAACTAAACATATCCAAATGAAATTAACTAAACAAAAGTCTAACTAGCATAACATGTATCAGCATTGGAATATAAAAATGTTCTTCAAGTTCTATATAAAATTGTAACACAAACACAAACAAACAAACAAGATATATGAGGTCAATTCTTCCTTTAACTCATTGCATCTCACTAACTTACTTCCAATTTCTAACAGAATCAATACACATATATATTGGGTACTTATAAATGATTTTATAGATTCTAATCCCAAAGGTAAGATTATCCCTGATACGTTGGCTCCTTTTAATTAAGCACCTCTAACAGTTATAAGGATAGTGTAAGATCATCCACATATTACTCATCAAATAGGTTAGCTACTCCTATCAAATGAAAACAATGTCAAAGAAAAGAAGTAACAAAATTGTGCTGGAACTGTCACTATTCAAATTCATGATGTCTCTTGTAAAACTCAAGTCCAGGTGAGACCCGAGTTATAGTAGACTCGTAAATCCAACTACTATAAGAGAACATACAAGTATAACCATAATAAGAAGTTAAGAAATCACTTCCTAAGCATAACCACAATACAACACTAATAATCATGACTTCTAAGCATACTAAATCAAACCACACTGATAACTATGGGTTGACTCCTATAAAGCGCTTGGTTTAACGTCGCTAGCCCAACAAATGATTCCAACTGGATCAAAATTCCAATTAAGTAATCCTTGATCAATCGCCCAATCTTTTCCAGATACAGGGAGTCCTACAAAGTCCTAGAATTTAAATTTTTTCTTTCAACTTTTCCTTTTCAGATTGATTCATATCCTTGTTCCTCATATTTCTTTCTAGATTTAATATTCTTTTAGTGGTTTTCTCAATTTTCATATTAATATCATCCTTAAATTTTATAAGAAATGGATCTTTATAAGATACTTCATGATCTCCCAAATTTTGGATCAGATTCCCTCTAAATAATTCAGATTCTAGATCAAATTCTTCTAGGTTACTCTTGTCTTTCAATTCTTCCCCTTGGTACTGAGTAAATGGTATAGGTGGTTTTTCTATATTTATCTTAGTTGAGAAAATAGGTTTTTCTAATTAAGTAGGAATTTTTTTCATTGGTCTTTCAATATCCTTATCCTCATTTCTAAACTCAAAATTCTTTTAAAACATATCCTCGAATTCTCTTCTAAATATTTGTTCGATAATTTTAAATTGCTCATCATTCTTCTGCTTAGGGTTCATCTCAGAATCACTGTGTAGAATCTCTGGGGGGTAACTGTTAATTGCATTAATAATCTGCCCCAATATCAAAATCTCATTCATTTTGTTTGTATACCACGGAATATGTCATTCAGTGACTTTGAATAACTCTTTCATAGGAGATCTTTTACTGATTTCATCATTCAATTCAGGTTCATCTTATAATTGAGTCAAATATGAAGATATAAAGACTGGTGGTGTAGATGAATTCTCTATATAGGTAGGCTTTAAAATTGTATGGGGTATATTCATTTTAAGTTCATGAGAATTTTCAATAGATGGAATTAAAATTTTTCTATTTTCGGCAACGTCCATCATTTAACACCTCTCCTGAGCATACATACAGTATTTTTTAAACAACATTTTAGACTCATCATGAAAGTCAATTTCGATCTCATCTGTTAACTTACTCTCAAAACTTTTTGGAAATGCTCTTTATTTATATAACCAATTTCATCCATCCAAAAACAACCATCATCTTTTCTCTCAGATAGAGATTTCACATTCTTTAACACATCAAAATTGACTTCCTGGGCATTAATATTCATAATCAACTTTCCTTTTTGTACATCTATCATAGCTTGTCCAGTAACAACAAAATGTCTCCCCAAAATAATGGGATTTTCTTTATCTTCCTTCATATCTAATACAATAAAGTTCATAGGAAAGATAAATTTATAAATTTATCCGGTTTAACAAGCACATCTTCTATAACTCCTTTTGGATAAATGATAGATCGATCGGTTAACCGAAGGGTTACAATAGTGGGAGAAATATCAACTAAACCTAACCTTCTAAATATAGATAGAGGTATCACATTAACGCTCGCTCCTAATTCACATAAAGGTTTTCCACATAAACTTTCTCCAAGTACACAAGAAATTGCTAAGCTAGAAGGATCTTTAAGTTTCTTAGGAAGTTTTTTCTGAAATACAATGTTGCACTCCTCACTTAATGCAACGGTCTCGTAATCCCCAAATTTCCTTTTCTTTTTTAATATCTCCTTCATAAATTTTGTATAACTTGACATCTGTTCCAAAGCTTCAGCGAAATGGATATTTATCGTTAACTTCTTAAGTACATCCATGAGCTTTGAAAATTGTTTATCCAACTCATGTTGTCTAAGTTTTTGAGGAAATGGAGGTGGTAGTCTTTCAAAATTGATTTTAGTTGGAGATATTATTTTTTCCAGATCCTTAGAAACATGTTTTTCGGGTCTTTTATTTTTCTTTGTTTCTCTCACGACTCCTTTCTCTTTTCTGATCACATCCTCAATCTCTCTTCCACTTCTTAATTGGACAGCTTCTATTTGTTCATTATTGTTCTCTTTAGGGTTGATCTCAGTGTTACTAGGAATTGTTCCTTGGGGTCTATTGCTAAGTGAATTAGCAATTTGTCCAAGTTGATTCTCTATGTTTATAATTACAGCATTTTGACTTTGCAACTGGTTTCCCATTTGCAATATCACTTCTTCTATAGACATCTACTTATCCTCAAATTGATGATCATTGTTAGAGTATGGTGGATATGAAGTCTATAGTTTGTGTTCCCCTGATTATTGCAACTTTCATTAGGATTTGCATGATTATTTTCTCATTATTGGTTTCCACTCCAAGTAGTGTGATTCCGGTTAAAATTAGGATGGTTCTTCCAACCTGGGTTGTAAAAATTAGAATATGAGTTGTTTATGATATTTAAAGTCTCATATGATTAGTTAGAATTAATCATATGCCCTAATGAACTTTCCTCACTTACTGGAGTAAATTGAGGTTGGTTCATTCCAAATTGGTCCAACTTCCTTGATATTGCAGCAACCTGAGATGCAAGAATTGCAATTGCATCTGTATCATGAACACTGGCTACATTTTTTGATTTACCCTTGTTGAGGGCCATTAAAATTCATTTGTAGTCATTTCTTCAATTAACTCATATGCTTCATTAAATGATTTTGACATGAATGATTAACCAATTGGGTAGAGCATGGTGTGGACTCCTTTTTAGGAGTTCCTTAAATCTTTCTGAAGCTTTGTATATTGATTCTCCTTTATACTGACAAAATGAGATAATATCGTTTCTAAGTTTAGTAGTCCTTGAAGGTGGAAAATACTTAGCTAGGAATTTCTGAGTTAACTCCTCTCAATTTTTAATAAAGTCAGGTGTTAATGAGTATAATCACATTGTAGTCTTATCCCTTAGTGAGAAAGGAAAAAGCCTTAGTCTAATAGCATCGTCTAACATGACATTATAACAAAATGTAACACAAAGTTCTAGAAAACTGGATAAGTGTAAATAGGGATCCTCCGAAGAAGTTCCCCCAAATTGGTTGTTCTGCGCCAGTTGGATAATATTTGGATTTATTTCAAATGAGTCAGCTTCTAAGAAAGGGGTTTGTATACTTGAGTGAATTTCATATGTCATAGGATTTATATAATCCCTCAAAGATTTATGATGAATTTCTAAGTTATTATTTTGAATTTTTTTCATTTTCATTTCTAGTTCTTCAAGTTCTTTCTATTTTTTAATTTTTTTTCCTTTTTTTAACACAAGATCATAAGGCACAAGTCATGCAGATCATTTATTTTGCATACTCAACATAACAAACAATACATTAACAATTAAAAAAGAAAACAAAAGATATATTCAACACAACAAAATATTTTCACAAACACCTTATTTTTGACACAAACATTTTTTCCACAACACTTTTTCATACAAAAAACACTTTTCACACAAAAAAAGTTTTTACAACACTACAGTTTTCCAAATCTAAGCCTAATTACTTCAACTAAAATTATCTTAAAGTTCTTACTGAAGTTTCCCCTACAACGGCGCCTAACACTTGATGCGCCCCTAGTGCGGGTTGTATTTCTGTGTGTTTTATGTCAATTTAATTCCCCTGAGACGATGCCAAAAAATTGACCCGACCCGTAATTACGCAGTAATTTAGCTTTCAAAAGATGGCAAAAAACTTGACCCAATTTATAGTTAAAAACTAATATACAAAATTGAAATATTATGAAATATAGCAAATAGTTCACACACTATGGATTTTATGCAAGTGCACGTATCGCTTCAAGTAATATAGGAATTTCTGATTAAGCCCCAAATATCGACCACACGAGGAAGCGAGGAAAGATGTCCTTAGTCAAATTGCAATCTACTACTATTAATCCTTAGTTTGGAATATCGATTAAATATTATTTTATCTAGCAACTACTCCTAAATGTTAATGTTAAATGTAAGGATAGTAACTATTCTTAAATGTAAATATTAATTTTAAAGAAAAAACTTTTTCGATGAGTTGGTTTGGAGAATTTTAAGATGTTAAAAACTATTATTTTTATGTAGCGAATTGGATAAGGTAAAAGAATGAGATACATTTAATATTGTATGTACCAAATAGGCGCAATTTTAATTCTCTACCCTGATTCAGTATTATAGAAAATCATTGGTTAATCTTAGGTTTAGTCCCTAAATCTGTGGCTAGGCTAGGAGGATACCGACTCCCACTTCAGAGCTTCCACTTCTCTTCACCTGAAGACCAACTCTCGTTTTAGTTTTTAAACACTAAGATTGAATTAGGGATTTTTAGTTTGTCATCCTAGAAATCTCTAATTCTACACCCAACAAAGTATATTTCCTTATTTATTTGTATTTAATCCCATGAACGAAATACTCATTCATGGACTTAAATGTGATTCTCACTCTGTTGTAGAACTCATACTCCATTTCCCGGATCATATGTTTCACAACATAATTTAACAATTCAATTGGCAAGAACGAAAAGTAAATTAAGAGCGGAGTTGAAAAACCATCACAATTTATAATTAAAACTTCTTCTAGCATGCATTTCAATATCCTAAACATGAATCATACTCATTACAAAAGAAAAGTAAAAGGAAAATAACAACATAATCTTCTCATGCCACTATTTACAAAAAAAAAGAAAGAGTAAGAAAAACACATCACAAAACACGAAGAAAACAAAACGAAAAACTTTATTAAATCAAAGCAAATCCACTAGATGAGTGCTTACAAAATCATAAGACAACGAAGAACACAATACTTAACTTTTTCCCCTTGAAAGAAAGATAAAAATCTCTCCCACAATGTTTCCCGCTGATCCATGCAATGCTAGAACATTCCCTTATAGATCCTCTCAAAATTCTCTCACCAATTTATCCAAAAAGGTCGAAATCTACATTTCTACTCTTATTCTAAGATCTCTAAACATTCACCATTTTTTTTCCACTCACATACGCCACCTTTTATAACATAAAAGCACTCTATTATAGTGTGTGGACGAATTTCCCAAGAGATGTCTTAAGCAACCATCCAACAATCGTCCAAATACATTGAATCTTCTAAAAATTTGCTCAGGATTGTGTCTAAATCGTCTCGGGTGCTGTCGACGCCGTTTTGGGTGCTATCAACGCCATTTTTGCGTATTTTTCTGCACTTTGGAGCTATCGACGCCGGTTGTGGCGTCGTTGGCGTCCACTCAGCGCAGCTCCACCATTTTGCTTTGTTTGGCTCCGTTTTGCCCCGTTTCAATTGTGTTGTGTTCTTGACAGATAGACCTACAATATAAGAATAAAAACAACATTTCTTTAAATTGTAATTTCATTCAAAAATATGTGAGAAGTGTAAAAGAAATTAAACATAGAAAGACATCGAAATGCGTAAGGACGGAATTTTCTTTCTTGCTCGTTTTTGCTCCAAATTGCACTGTTTTTACTTCTTTTTCTCCAAAACTTCATTTCTTGTCTCTGAAACTAAAAATATACAAAATACATTACATTAAAGTGCAATATCATTGAAAATCACCAAATATAGGCATTAAAAGCATATGAAAAATTAAACATTTTTAGGCGTATCAATAACTTCTAAAGCAATACAAACAAAGCGATAAAAAATATATTTAAGCTATTTACCAGGAATGGAAAAGGAACACAATGATGACGGCAGGGATAAAGAGAAGGCCACCATGGAGGAGATGGGGAACCCAAGCTACGACGATGACGACGTAATAAGAAACGACGACAATTGCAACGACGCGGAGGGTCATGGTGTAACCAAGGAAGCAAAAACTGGAACAGAGGCAGAAGGGTTGAGCATCGTGGCAGCAATCCTTCATGACTACAGCTGGAAAGCTCCTACGGCCCAAATTAATGAATTCTGCTCTGGCGCTTGACAAAGGTTGCAGGTTTGGGAATTGTGGGAGGATACTTTAGCCGCAAGAGAAGGCATCGTGCTGCAACCTTCACGCTCGAACAGAAGTCCCGCAACCTTCACGCTTGAACAGAAGCCCCTAAAGGAGTGCTCGATCGAGGTAATATGGAATATTAGTGGAGCAAACGCTCGGCCACAAAGTCTATCCCGCAACCCGCATTTTCNATTGATAGTCAAAACTTATTATTTAACTAAAATTTAAATTTCATGATTATGTTAAAAAATTAATTAAATTATTATTTATGTAATTAATTTTTTTTTCATATTAATAATTAAATAAATAATAAAAACATTTAAAAATTGTATTGATCTGTATATATTCCGGAAACCTGACGGTGCTGGACTACTGGTTCGCAGTGACATGTCGACAGAGTCGGGGCGGCCAGTCGAAGCAAAGTTAAATGTCGATCGGGCCTGGGCAGCAGGTTGAGACAAAGTGAAATGTCGACATGGCCGGGGAGACCGATCGGAGTAAAGTGAAATGTCGAATGGGTTGGGGCGGCCGCTAAGGCAAAGTGCAAAATCTTTCATACAATTTATGCACATGCAATAAAAACACACGATCATGTTGGACATCTAGTCATGCTCGTGCCAGGTGGGAAAACCTAGGGTTAGCGCTTGCATGTGCGGGACCGCCGCCTCCTACTTTGGCAAGGCTAGTGGAGAGTTTTTTCCTAGATTTCTGAGGGGGAAACTCTCCACACTGCCATGAAATGTGCTAGCTAGAAAACTTTTCACGATTTCACAACACCACAAGGCTTTGCAAACTGAGCTAGCTACAAAGCTTTCCTCACTTTGCAAAAGCCAATCTCCCAATTTTTCCAAGAAAAATTGGGGCATCCAAAGTAAGGGAAGTAAGAGGCTTCGACCCATGAGATTTTTGTACAAGGGCTCACAACATAGGGGGTTTACTTGGCTTTCGTAGAGGAATTTGGTCACTTATGAAAAACCCTTTTTGGATGAGTTGGTTTAGAGAATTTTAAGATGTTAAAAACTATTATTCTTATGTAGCGAATTGGATAATGTAAAGGAGTGAGATACATTAAATATTGTATGTGCCAAATAGGAGCAATGATAATTATTTACCCTGATTCAGTGTTATAGAAAATCATTGGCTAATCTTAGGTTTACTCCCTAAATTCGTGGCTAGGTCAGGAGGATACTGACTCCCACTCCAGAGCTCCCACTTCCCTTCCCCTGAAGGCTAACTCTCGCTTTAGTTTTTAAACACTATGATCGTATTGGAGATTTTTAGTCTGTTTTCCTAGAAATCTCTAATTCTACATCCAACAAAGTATATTTCCATATTTATTNGATCGTATTGGAGATTTTTAGTCTGTTTTCCTAGAAATCTCTAATTCTACATCCAACAAAGTATATTTCCATATTTATTTGCATTTAATCCCATGAACGAAATACTCCTTCATGAACTTAAATGTGATTCTCACTCTGTTGTAGAACTCTTACTCCATTTCCCAGATCATATGTTTCACAACATATTTTAACAATTCAATTGCTTAGATAGAAAAGTAAATTAAGGGCGGAGTTGAAAACCCATCACAATTTATAATTAAAACTTCTTCTAGCATGCATCCCAATGTCCTAAACATGAATCCTACTCATTGAAAAAGAAGAGTAAAAAGAAAATAACAGCATAATTTTCTCATGCCACTATTTCCAAAAAAGAAGAAAGAGTAAGAGAAACACATCACAAAACACGAAGAAAACACAACGAAAAACTTCATTAAATAAAAGCAAATCCACTAGATGAGTGTTTAAAAAATCATAAGATAATGAAGAACACAATACTTAACTTTTTTTCCTTGAAAGAAAGATGAAAATCTCTCCCACAAAGTCTCCCGCTGATCCATGCAATGCTAGAACATTCCCTTAAAGATTCTCTCAAAATCCCCTCACCAATCTCTCCAAAAAGGTAGAATTCTACATTTATACTCTTATTCTAAGATCTCTAAATATTCTCCACATTTTTTCACTCATACACACCACCTTTTCTGACATAAAAGCACTATATATAGTGTAGGGACGAATTTCCCAAGAGATGTCTCAAGCATCCTTTCAAAAAGCATCCAAATACATTGAATCTTCTAAAAATCAGCCTTGGATCGCGTTTAAACCGGTTCTAACGTCGTCGGTGCCCACCCTGCGCAGCTCCACCATTTTGTTTCATTTGGCTTCGTTTTAGCTCTATTTCACCCCATTTCAGTTGTGTTGCGTTCATAAAAGATAGACCTACAAAATAAAAATAAAAACAACATTAATTTAAAGTGTAATTTCATTCAAATATAAGTGAGAGATGTAAAAGAGATTAAGCATAGAAAGACACATCGAAATGTGTCAGGACAGAATTTTCTTACTTGCTCATTTTTGCTCCAATTTGCACTGTTTTTGTTTCTTTTTCTCCAAAACTCCATTTCTTATCCCTGAAACAAAAAATATACAAAATATCTTCATTTAAAGTGTAATATCATTGAAAATCAACAAATATAAACATTAAAAATATATGAAAAATTGAACATTTTTTAGGCGTATCCAAATCCCTCAAACTTAAATGTTACTTGTCCTCAACTAACACTTTTACTACATGAAAATATGACTTATGGTACATAGTTTAACTTCTAAATTTCTGTAATTTGGTATATTAAATATAATAGCACAACTTAAGAAATTTTTTTTTAACAACTTAAGTCAAAACTAAAAGTATAAGAGCATATAGTAGTCATGTCTAAGATTTATGATTCTCTATCCATTTCAAGTAGAATTATATTGTAATATTAAAGTCACTTAGAATATCCATATGAAAAAGAACTTCATGAGAACTTTATTAATAGAGATACTAGTACTCAAATACAAGTTTAAAAAAAGTAATAAAGCCTTCTTCCTCAAGATGATTCAAGTGAAGCCAATTTTTTATTGGACATCTCCTCAAGCTTCTCCTCACATAATTTTCTTTTCTTTTTCTTTTTTTTTTCTTTTATGATCATTTTTTAATCCTTTTTTTTCTTTTTCATGTGGGGATTACTATATCTGGATAGCCTTTAATAATTTTGAATTTCACTATCCTCTTCTTAAAGTTAAAAACTTTTCACATTCCTTCACTTTATAAATCCATTTTAGCTTTGAAGATTTTTCATAAAGCCTCATTCTTTTCTTCTTACATGAAACTCTAAGATTCTTAATACTTCA
>NEWO01000056.1:2207344-2270715 GCA_003013225.1 Phalaenopsis aphrodite | reverse complement strand
TGATATGAAAGATTTGGGTGGTATAAATGTAAAATTCAAAATTATAAGTGTTAGATATGTAAATACATAAGAATTGGGTGATATCTGTTTAAATTTATCTGCCCTTTTAGATCATTATTGTATCTTTATATGACAAATTAGGATCAATTATTAAACATGCAAAGTTATCACCACTTGGGAAAATCTAGTGGAGAAGTTTTAAGTGCTCGGACTGATTTTGCCTTTAGATGCCTATATACACGAGATAGGTCCTATTGGGTATTTCTAATTTTTTCTTTTGCAAGGTTTCTATGCTTTTGGGTTTCTAAGCATTTTCTATATTATGAAGGTTCTTAGATGAAATGGAGTTAGCTTATGGTGCTGCTGATCTTGTTGTTTCTCGAGCTGGAGCCATGACTTGTACAGAGATTCTTACTGCTGGAAAGCCTTCAATTCTGGTAAATTTACAATGCTGTTACATTCCACTATATTGAACTTTTAATTGTATGAATATATTACAATTGAATATATTTGCAAATATTTTTTTTTCTTGAACTTTTTTATAATTTTGCTCACTCTCCCTGATATTCTTTTTTGCACATAAAGCTCATCTAAGGACAAAAAAGTTCTATGTGGCTGGTTCTAAGAGATGTCAAGTGCCTATCAGCATGAAATTCATCTAATTTATGTTAATTGATAAAGATTCGAGATATGGAGGCGTTAATTGTTCTATAAGACAAGATTTTATCCTCCCATAGAGAAAAGCATGCCTTTTGGGCCTATGTTGTCTGATACCTTGCTAATACTAAATGCAGTATATGAGCATTTCGATATCTGAGTTAGAATTTGAAAAATGGATGAAGGAGAGTGTTAGATTTATAAATAGCAATATTTAGAGTGCTTTTTTTGAATTATGCACTCACTTTTCCTTTTCATTAGTGTAGATACCATCACCAACTGCTACAGATGATCACCAAACAAAGAATGCATATGCCATGGCAGATCTAGCAGGGGCGCATGTCTTAACAGAGGAAGAACTTGATTCATCTAATCTTCAAACAGCCATAAATAATGTGTTAGGTATGTGCAGTTTCTATACAAAATTTATTGGTTTTGATGCTTCTGTGGGCGGACAACTAAGTCGGTTAACCTTAATTAAAAACAAATATTCACAGGAACTCTAAGCTAACCGCCGACTTAATATTGTGTGGTATGAATGAAAATTAAAGTATATTTTTATTAATATATCTAGTAGTTGACCATCACTTGCCGGCTTAAGCTTTCTTGTAACTTATTTATTTAGCACACTTTGTCCTTTAGCTTAACCTTCCCTTCTATTTATAGAACGCAAAAGCCCAAAACAAATTTCTGGCTACCAACAAGTGACCAAATTAGTCCAACAGTTTTATACTGCTCCACTTTAGTCCTAGATTTTTAAAACTGATCCATATTAGTCCTTGTGTTGAATTTCATGGTTAAAGTTAACACCGACCCTTAACTTTGAGGGTGTTGTAAGAGTAAGAACTTTAAACTAAATTTTATTTTTATTATTACTCTTTTTTCAAATAATGGCAAGATCCGAATGTTTTGAAAGTAGAAAAAGGCTCTCACAGTTAGATTAGCCAAAAATAATCTGTAATTCACTGATTCCTTTCTCCTTCTCAATCGAATGCACACATTCTTAATGTTTCAGGTGATAATAAGCTGATGGAAGAAATGTCTGAGAAGGCAAGAAGAGCTGCTCGACCCAATGCTGCTTCTCATATAGCTGAATCTATTCTCTCTATTATAAAGTAATCTTTTCGCAAAGGTACAAATTCATTCCTGATTCAAACTCCCTCTCTTTCTTTTTCATTTCAGTCTCTTTCTTGTTACTCATTTAGAAAGCTGCCCCAATATTTTGGAGAAAATTTTAGCCCTGTTTGATAACAACAAAGTTTGTAATGATTAGATGTTTAAAGTAAGATTTAGGTACATACCTCTTAATTCCTATGTATTTATATATCAACACCAAAATTTTTAACTTTTACGTTTATGCCGTTTTACCCATGCATCAAAATGTGTATTTCACTTTTTAGAAGCTAAAAAGTAGTGGTCATTTTGATATGATATGGAAGATTTGGGTGGTATAATTATAAAAAAACAAAGGTTCAGGTATTAGATATGTAAATTACAGAGGAAATGGGTGTTATCCTTAACCAGAAAATTAGCCAAAGAGAAGTTCTTCATGTCAATTTAGATTTTTTAGGGCTTCTCTATAATTAATCATACAAAGTTCGAAATGTCTTATTAAATACTATTTAATTTGTGTATATTTACATATCTTACAGCACACTGGTTTTGGAAATCTGGGTATCGTTACATGCTTTGCTTACCTTGGTCATCAAGTCCGGAGCTGGGGTTTTTTGCAGATTGGCACATTCTGTAGGTTAAAAGGCTATACTATATAAAGAAGAAATATTTAATCATACATTTTCATTTGTATATTGGGTGTAAGTACTTATAAAATTTGAAAATAATTGGTGAAATGTCATTAAATTGCCTTTATAGTTATCATTCAAAGAACATTGAACTCTTCTATGTCATCTTCTTTGCTCATCCAGTCCTACTTTAGATGTGTGCGGGGACATGCTTAATCATCATGAACATGCAACATATCATTGATGTTTGGTGTATTTAATTTGAAGCCATTCCGAAGTTTATATTTTAATCATCCAATGGATTAACATATACTGTTCAAAATATATAAAAAAATAAAACTGAAATTAAATGCATCCCAGAACCAAAAAGTTCATGATTTATCACATTTATAAAAACAATAGCATAATTTACACCCTGCACAATATATTTTACAGCAGTACCCAGGAACCAAATGTGAATATGTGCAATGCAGGTTTTGTGAAGTTTCTTCTTCCTTTCATGCAAATTAATTAATTCACACAAGTTTTATTCCATCAG
This sequence comes from Phalaenopsis aphrodite, assembly GCA_003013225.1. Lineage (NCBI taxonomy): Eukaryota > Viridiplantae > Streptophyta > Magnoliopsida > Asparagales > Orchidaceae > Phalaenopsis > Phalaenopsis aphrodite. The sequence continues at coordinate 2,267,778 of NEWO01000056.1, read as the reverse complement.
AAACCCATCCTTTGAAATCTTTAGAAACTCAGATAGACTGATGCCTGGAAGAGCTTCTTTTTTGGAGCTTCTTTTCTTTCTAATTTGCGTCACCTTCAACCTGTTGGAATTTTCTGCTGCAGCTGTTGTGGATATCAGGTCATAATACTGCAATGAACAAAAAAGAAAATTCAGAAATTACAATTTTAACCAAAAATAATAGATTATACATAGAATGTTTTTGAGGCATATTTTACATGCATAGCACATGATTCTTCTGTGTTTACCATTCACATATCTCGCTCCTAAACCTTCAAATTTACACACTCAAACCATTAATATCACATAGCATTATTTGCATTGTTTTCAGTTTTTGAAAGTGTGATACTCATTTTCTTGCATAGATTTAAAGCACAAAAGTGTTGTCTGTAAATATGAAAGTTTTAAGTGTTAGATATGTAAATCCACAAGAATTGTGTGCTACAAAGCGTAAATTTATATTTAAAAGACTGGTAAGACTAACTTGATTATAGTTGGAAGATTGGCATACAATTCAATGTTACAAGATACATTATTAGGAGATGTGAATTAAAATTCTTTAGTTGGCCCACATCTAAGATAGGATATAATGACTGGTTATATTATAATAATTTTATAGAAATTCTGGGAAAATTTAGAAAGAATGACTATTAAAAACCTAAAAGAGACGATCAGTCTTTCAATTTTCTACTGAAAAAAATATAATTTACATAAATAACACTCAACTTCTATGCATTTACATATCTAACACCAAAAATTCAAATTTTACATACCTATGCATGAAAAAGTGAATCACTTTTTAAAAGTTAAAATAGTGGTATTTTTTATGTATATGAAATATTTGGGTGGTGTAAACCTAAAAAGATTAGGTGTTAGAAATGTAAATGCAAAGGAATTGGGTTGTTTGTATGTAAATGCCCCCCCTATAAGTAAATGAATAAGTCTTTAAGCTTAACATCTATTCAGATAGAAAAAATGTCATGCTATCCTCACCAAATTGTACTCAGGAAGATTTTTATACAAATTAAACTTTTATTATTTAATCATATATATTGCACTAATTTCAAAGCAAATCTGGCGGTTATAATAAAATCTATCTCCCAAAATTTTTCACCTCTTAAATTACCATAATTAACAGACCGCACAATGTAACACACCAACTCCATTTCTGAGTATAGTTATATATTGATTTTCTACAGTGTTCTGGACACATGTAAGCAAATCAGATGCTGTGTATGGGAAATTCCTATATGAAGTTTGTATGGGATTTTTTTTTTTTTTCCTGAAAAATGTTTACCTCGCATACACCATGCAGCAATAATCTGTGAAAAGGGTTCTGAACATGCAGCTTAAGAACATCTTCATCATTCCCATCCTTAATGAAAGCTTGTATTTTCTCCTGAAACAAAATAGAGTTTTGAATACAACCAGAAACCAGTTAAAAATGATATTTTGACCCCAAAAAAAATGAGGATTTACTAATATACCCCCCAAAATTTTCTTTTTTACAGAAAAAAACATTTAGTATTTTGAACTTGTGTATTTATGTGTAATAATTGAAAAAAAAAAAAAAAACTTGATGAAAGTGTAAAATATGGATTGGGGTTTTGTAGTGCTTTTCAAGACTTTGGCAATATCAGTTGGGTGTTAGTTTTATAAATAGGAGAGATATGGACATTATAAATGTAATTATGCAAAAAAGCAAGGAATTGAACCCAAAACTTACATAAAAGAAGAAAAAAAATATAGAGATGACTTTGCAATCATTCTTGTTCACTTTCCTTTAAAAAAAAAGGCCAATAATTCAAAAAGACCTCTTAAAATTCCATAAATTTTGTTGATTTATGGTATAGAGCAACTCTTAGATGAAAACCAAATATAACTAAAAACAACAAGTAGATTCAAAAAAGCAAATGATGAAGGAACATGCTTTAGAATGAACATACCTCATAATTCTCAACCAATTCTGATAGCAATTTGTGCCGAAATGCCTCCCGAGATCGACAATCGACTCGGTTCCATGCATTTAAAACCACCAACTTATCTTTCTCAACACTCTCTTTTATGCTTGAAGGAGCCTTCTCAAGTGCTCCTATCAACCGTGCCTTGTTTAAAGAAAAGGTAATAGGTTATGAAATGTTAAGTTATCCGGCACTTTTGAAGAAATATAAAACCAGCTCCATACGAGTAAAAAGCAATCAAATATTAAGATGCATAAATGTACATGTATAGTATCCATATACATATATATATATTAAGTTGTGTATATTAAATTCAACAAATATCCATACTATTTATGATCAAAATTGATATTAAATCATAGTAATCACCTCGGAAAAAACTCAATTAAGCTTTCTAGTTAGTTTAAACTCTCCCATGACTTCTTAATCAGTAATAATAAAGTCTAGTAACCTTATATTTGACTCAACCAAGAAAAGCAAATGATTATAATGCAATAAGAGTAAAGTGTAAAGACAATCAAAATAATATATATATATATTTATATATATGGGAACAGAAATGGAGACCTCTTTATCCATATCAATGCTCCTGAATGCATCCCATTCTGCAACATTTGTCATGCAAAATGCTGATAGAGGAGTACTTTCACCTGTAGAAGTCAGTATGGAAGCACATATCAAACATAGAGAAAATATCCAAAACTAATAAAGATTGCAACAAGAAATTGAAGTGTTAGTTTCCATAACACAAATTTGGTCCAATTTTTATTTCATTTATAAAAATACAAAAAGTTGAAACAATTTTATTTATTTAACTGCCAATTCTGTAATTGCATGATGGGCAGTGGCTGCAAAAGAGGTCTGAAAAGAAATTGTTTTGAGGTCCCTAAGCTTTGGTTTAAAAGATTTCTAAATCATTGAAGAAGAACAAATATCAATAGCCGGAGGTATATAACTTTGCATTTATTTTCTCATTTTAGCACAATATCAATTCTATAATTTAAGAAACTTGTCTAGAATCGAACTTTTGCTGTGTCATAAATTTCCAATTGGATGGCTACAATATTATCTCAATGTATTTACCTAACACCTAAATATTCATAACTACATGCATATCACTCAAATCTTTAACATCGCATCAAAAATACCACAATCACTACCTGTTTAAATATGAAATACACATATTCATGCATAGGTTTGTGACAACAAGCTGTTAAAAGTGTAAAATATCAAACTTTGAGTGTCCCATACATAAAAACATAGGAATTGTATGCCATGCATGTAAAATATCAAACTTTGAATAAAATTTTGAGTGTTTGATATGTAAAAACATAGGAATTCTATGCCTGAGTAATACATATGATATTTACCCCAAGGAGGTGGAGCAAATAAGCCTCTTATTTCTTCAACTCTAAGGCGTGGAACCAGCTCTATCAGTAACCGATCATTCATCCACCTACGCGATCTTCTATTACTAACCTGAACATCATACAACCATTTACTATATAAATCATCAAAACCTAAACTTTTCAGTAACAACAAAAAATTTAAGAAAAAAAGGAAGTAAAAATTCAAAGAAATTCAAAAGAAATCACCTTGCCAGCCAATTTCTCCAAAGCTTCAATCTTTCTCTCAATCAGCTGCCCACGGGATTTCAAACCCTCACCTGAAAGAGAAGAGATCAGAACGCTCAATACCAATAAAGTCAAAAAAAGTCAACCCAGATCCAAAAAAACCTTTTTTTTGTTTTTTTGTAATCTTATTACAGAACTGGGAAAATATGATGATAATAAGGAAAAAGGAGGAGTTTTGCAGGAGAGATCAACCTGAAGGGAAGTCAAAGATGGAGAAATGGAGGAGATTTTCCTCTATCTTCAGAATATCGGCGTTCGCCATTGTTGTCAAAGCCAAAGAAACTGCAAGCTGAGAGATCTACAGTGTTTTATGCAGAACAGAGATTTCTTAGAGCTCGGATTAGAGAGAAGAGCGGTAGCTCGGAGATGAAGACGAAAGAAAACGGAGAAGAGGTGAAAGACGGACTGCTCCATCGCGGGGATCGTTAGAGCATCCTGGCCGTTTGGATGGAGATCTGAACAATGTATGGTGGATTTGATGTCCCAGTGGCAAAAATATATACACATTTATATGTGTATTTATACAAGTAACGCCTAAATCTTCATATTTCTATATCTAGCACTAATCTTTAATATTACATTAAAAACTTCATTATTACTGGCCTTTTAAAAGTGAAGGACCCAATCTCATGTATAGGTTCATGACACCAAAATATTATAAATGATAATATCAAATTTTAAGTTTTAGATACATAATTGTGATGGAATTGTGTGATAAGCATGTAAATTTTCCTAAGAAATGATGATGATGATGATATATTTTATGATAAAATTCCAATCTGTTGTAAACTTTCCTAGGGTTACTCAGGCATGGAACATAAACACATGATATAAAGTGAACTAGAGAAACGATTAGAATAGTGTTGGGTTTGATTGAGGGTTTCGATTGAGTGCTCGACGCGTTTTAGAAAGTTGATGATCAAAGAAGGATTTGAGATATAATATAATCACTTATTATAAACCTTTATCAAAAGGGTTAATAAGTCAACCTACACATTTGATCAGTGATATCATTAGATGTTATTCTTATTTATTTATTTATTTATTGGTTGACTGAGTGCTCAAACCCAGAGTTAGCTTCGAATATGAGCTCAAAGATGAGAATTACTATCATGATATTGTCTTAAATGGATATTTAATCCAACATAATGCAAGCCACAAAGAACAAAATCCAGAAGTAAGGCTACGTATGCATATTCGAAATTGATAGGAAAAGTTAAGCCCAAAGGGCAATACGTGTGATTTGAATCTGCTGCTTCAAGTAGAAAACTAAACCGTCAACCCCTATGTTCCAAGTAAATGCAAACTTCAATTCATATTCGTGTCAATGTTTTCATATTTAAGAGTTTGTTTGGGGGGCAGTTACAGCTTATCCAAATAAGCTACTTATATTATTCAAATTTGATGTCCAAAATGTCTGGATAATGTTTCAATCCTAAGGTCAATCAAATTTCACATATAATAATAGTTTTAATGCATATAAATTTCATAACTTAATGATATATATTTTTTAAATAATAATTACTGATAAGATAAAATATTGAAACGAACAATTAATTTCAGAAAAGACTAATAAATTAAAGGGGAAAATCCTAGCCGCAATCCAGGCTACATACATCCCTCGCAAAAAGAATATATATTATATAAAATAATAATAAAAGTTTTGATTTATTTATTTATTACTTTTATAAGCTTATCCTTCGGATCCTCAGCTAGGAGTTAGCCAGCTTGGTGGAGGGGAGAAGAGAAGTAGAGAAAGAATGGCTTCGCCGGCGATCACCGTGAAATCCGAAGAAGAATGGAAAGCGATTCTGTCGCCGGAGCAGTTTAGGATTCTTAGGGAAAAAGGAACTGAGTAATTTCTCTCATTCTTCTGCCTGAAACTTCAGATTTCTCTTTGTGTTCTTTTAATATAAAATCTTGTGGTTTTTGATGGTTTTGTTGTTGTTGGATTTAGTTTTGTAGGGGGATTTTAATGCGAAGTTCTTGTCAGGGTTTTGGATTTGATCAGTAAGGAGGGGGGCTGTTTGATTTCCTGTTTTTTGGCGGGATTGAGCATGATTTAGCCCTAAATTTTGGCAATAAATTTGATTAAAACGCCCGTATTCGTTGAATGCAGAGTTTATTGAATCCCATCATTCTTCACAGGATTTAAGGATTTCTTCTCTCTTAGGTTTTAAGATCTGAATTAAACGGCCAAATAATTTATTTGGATTTATGAAGATTTAATGGTTTTCATGGCATATAATTTTTAGATTTTTAATCCTTTTAAGATTTACTGGGGAGCTGTTGATTATTTATAATATGCCGATAAGCAAATTATTCTGATAATCTTATAATCTATAAATTATCAAAAGAATGAACTGACTTGTTGTTTGGGACAGCTTATTCAGAACAACATACTGACTTAATGGTAGTTATTTTATATATATTTTCACCCCAAATTTTATAACTTGTATTTAGAATTTGTTAGATTTGGAAGATTTCTAAATGAACTACGAAATGAAGCCCATATTGCTCCCCACTTGTCGGTCATCGACATTGGGCGGTTTGTCATCCTCCGCCATCGACTGCCATTGCTCCTGCCGCCAGTCGCTCGCCACCATTGACCGTGTTTTACATTGATTTCAGTTTTCATAGAAACAAACACGAGACCCCATTTGTCTTTCAACAAACAAAATAGCCTCGAAATATGAATTTAAAAAATTCATTAAAATCCTACATGAGTTGAATGCTTTTTGAAGCCTCAAGGATTTACTACATCCCAAAATTCATAAATTCATATAACTCTCGTATGTTGATGTATGTTGGATCTAATAAATTCAGTGATAAATCTTATTAAAACCCCCCTCTACCAAACAACACCCCTTTATACTCATGATTTAGTAAATCTTATAAATTTAAAACTAGCAAAATATGAAAGATTAAATTTTGAAGAGTTTCATGCATAATAGATGTGAAATATGCTTAAATCCTAATAAATTTTCTTCACATATATTCTTAGGATACCAAATGAAAAAGGAAAAGTCATGTTAATCCCTTAAATCCTAATAACTTTAGTTTCATGTATTTTATATGTTTAGAAAACTTTTGTTGTTGTTCACAATGATTTTTGTATTTTCAAACATTTCATTTAATCTTGATATTTTTCGCATTCGAACTCAAAGGCCACGTGGCACTGGCGAGTATGATAAGTTCTTTGAGGAAGGTACGTACCGGTGCACCGGTTGTGAAACACCTCTGTACAGATCAACTACAAAGTTCAATTCCGGATGCGGCTGGCCGGCTTTCTTCGAGGGCCTACCTGGAGCCATAACTCGCTCGGTGATTATACTAAACATTTTGCTTGTGTGAAGATGAGTTTTCAACAATTGAATTTGTTTTGAGACTAATGCTGTAAGAGTTGGATCATTTGTTATCAAAACAAATTTAATAGATTGGAAAAAAAACTCATCCTGATTGTGTTCTTTTTCATTTTAGAATTGTTGTGAATATTTAAATCTTAAAAAAAAAAAAATTGTTTTTTGTTTTTGGCAGCCTGATCCTGATGGGAGAAGAACAGAGATAACCTGCAGTGCCTGTGGAGGACATCTTGGTCATGTGTTCAAAGGAGAGGGATTCAACACACCAACAGATGAGCGCCACTGTGTTAACAGCGTTTCAATCAAGTTTGCTTCAGAGTCCAATTCCTGACTATTTTCTGCTACTTTACCTGTTTTTTTCCTTTTCTGAATTGCATCTCTCCTTATGAACCATTTATTTTCACTTCAATTGTGGTGTGTAAGAGATTCAAACTATTTGTTTATTACATTTGATGATTGTTAATGTCTTATGTTTGAGAGAGAAGCATATTCATCAAATTTTGTTTAGAGATGCATATTATATAAATTAGGGGTATTTACATTCATAATGCAGAATTTTTATTTATTTACATAATGTAACATTTATATTTACTGGTGGTATACTCAAAATTTTAATTTAAATAAAAAATGCTACTAATATGAACTTATTGAGATTTACATGCATACCTCACATTTCTTATTGAGATTTTCGCAACACTTTCGTGTTACAATCATATAAAAGTATATATGCATGAAAATATATATTTGTTTTACAAAAATTAATATTATGTGATAAACTTTGATCTTTGCATATGCTACACTTCTGTTCCAATCATGGCAGTTATATATATAATTCTTTTACATGGTCATGTGTTGAATCTTGTGCTGACATTTTTGTGTTATTTTTGGATTCATATCACTCAATTCTTATGCATTTAGATATCCACTACCTAAATTTTAATTTGTACATACATACAGCCATATATATGCATGAAAAAGATGTATTTTCACTTTTTTTTTAATTCGAAGTGTTATTTTAGCTGTGATATGGGCAGAAATGTAGGTATGTAAATGGATAAGAGTTGAGAGGTATGTATGCAAATGTGCATATATAATTTAATATTTATTTTATCATTATATATGTAATTCGACAAATATCTCAACTATATATTTATTAGAAAAAATATTAGTAAATTAACAAACTCACTTCGCAAATTTCTTCTCCTTCACATAATACTAGACATAATACTAGCAAGCTCGTTGTTCTACTTATTTTAGCTTGAAATAAAAAAAAATTATATATAAATTTTATATTTATATCTAAATTTAAATCGTAACAGCTTGCGTGGTCATATGATTTTGCACCTTCAATTGATTCAAATTTAAATCTAAAATCTTATATCTAATTTTTTAGATTAATTTTAACAACGTCAATTTCAAGCCGAAGACGAATAACAATATTTAAATCAAACCGAACACGAAAACACTGTTCATGAACTAATTTTAAAAACGAACAATTTCAAACGAGCTGAACACGAGCCAACCCTGCGCTTGCTCAAGCTCGGGTCGTTTCAGTCCCTAGTTCCATCAATATAACAACCAATAAGAGCAATACGGATAAATAAGCAACAAAAAAATCTATTAAATTATTTTATATCCCCCTAATTCTAAAATAACTCAAATATATTATATTTTAAATATCCAATACTTTTTTACTCCATATAGCCTTTCAACAAATCAAAAGGCCCATAATAGTCAACAAATATAAGAAATTATATTGCGCATAAAAATATACTTCTAAAAAGTGAAACGCACATCTTCAAGCATAAATAAGGTGGTATGCATGTAAAAATTGAAGTTTAGGTGTTACACAGGTAAATACATAGAAATTCAACGGGAAGTGTATAAATTTTCCTAATGTAAAATATCATTGTAGGAGAAAGAGGCAGCCCATCTCAAGGAATAAGTTGAAATGATCAACTCATAAAAGTGGTTGGGACAAGATACTGAATATATAGTTCCCTAAATTACAGAAAAAAAAAAGGAAAATTTACATGCATACCATAATTCTTATGTATTTACAAATATAATTCCTAAAGTTTGCTATCTACATTCATAATACATTGCTATCAAAAACCTGGAAAAAATATTACATACGAGCTTCGAATTCATCCGGAGTCCAATGGCGGGCCACCATGTGTCATGTGGTCCCCACAACTTTTAACTGTGGCCAATACCAGTGTATTGTGGTGAGGCCCATTTGACACATAGAGCCCTACCATTGGACTCCGAAAGCAAATAGCGTCCAAGAGTCTGTATATATGCATGAATATATATATGTGAAAGAAAATAGCGTCCAAGAGTCCGTATATATGCATGCACATCATAGAAATTAAATTGCAATTCTCCAAAAACATGTGCATGAATATATATATCACTTTTTAAAAACTAGTGATGGTGATGCTTTTATGATGTCAAAGGTTTGAGGGGTATATTTGTGAAAGTTGAGGTGTTATATTTCTAAGCAAGATGAAACAACCTAATGGTAAATTAGCTAATTGCAATTTAATTTCTATGATGTCCTTTATGAGCTTGCAAGCAAAACTTAAAGTATTAATTTTCTTTTTCTCTAAATAATCAAATCAAACCAACCAAACTTATCCAAATTCCACCCCCAAAAGTAATATTGAATGCATTTAAAGGAAGGGTTGACAGAATTAATGTGACCCAAAAAAAAATCCTGAAATAGCTTACACAAAGAAGAAAATAAACAATAAGCATCCTTTTGAGCATTGTGATTATGTTTCAATTAGTTGCTTTTTAAAGAATTTAAGCAGTTCCCTATGAAGGACAAACCAAGCAACTTAGCAGAATTCAATGTCCGAAGAAACAAAATTGAATCTTGGTGAATAAATATTAATAAAAAAGGGCAAATATTCTGAACTACCTTTAATATTCAGTCATTATAGAAGATCATATAGATTGCTCCTCCCATTCTGCTGCAGAAAATAAAGACTATTAATTTATCCCTCTGTAACACAAGATAATATATATATATATTTGTATGTGTGTGTGTGTCATTCACCGTGACTCTTTGGTTAGCATCTACGAAGTTAATTCTAAAACCCATGAGTTCACGGGTTCGAGCCCGCCTATGTGCGGAATCGAGTGGTTAGGCACATGCGGTTGAATGGCGGCTTGCATCATAGCCTCTAGCCAATCTTTTTAATATATATAACAATTTTTCTATCGGGTTTTATATATAATATTAATTAAAAATTTACATTTAAGAACTATTTTGTAATTTTTAGCTGGACTCCCAGACATATGATACTGCAAAAACACAAACAAACATAGAGAGAGAGGGGGGGGGGGGGGTCATCTCGGTTAAAAAAGTGGTTTCCTTTTGTATATTTTTCCTGCCGAAATAAAACATATATAGAATCCACGAGGATCATGACGATCTTGCAAATGGTGGAAAAATACTGAACAAAATCTAGAAGGCGAAGGTATGGCATCTTTGCAAATGTTGGCAACATTAATTGAAAAATTCAAAGGAGAATTCATACGCATGGCATCATAACTAACCATCTAAAATTGCATACAGGTGTCATTTATTAAATCATAAAAAAAAGATTATGCAAACAAAAACAGCAAATTAAAATTTATCAAAGGGTTCTAACTAAAGATTATGGGGGGAGAAGTCACATGTTTAATTTCAGCCTTTAACACTCTTTAAACTATAAATTTACTAGCACTTCGATTGAAATTTCTATGTAGACAATTTTGTGCTCTTCTTATATGTAATTGGCGCCATTCTTAATTATTTGTAAATAGTTTATGCCTACTTTTGATTAATAAAAATATTTCAGATAGTTTTCTAACCTTGGGGGAAAAAAAAACATAACAAAAACTTAATTTTTTTTGTTCTCAAAGGAAAAATTTTACTCATTCCCTTTTTGCAAACATAACTTCGAGAAAAAAATAAGAAAAGTAAATGTTTTTTTTTTTTTTTCAAAGTGAGTCATTAACCTAGGTGGGACTGGAAAGCTTAGCTAGATAGATGGATGAAAACAAAGCACAGAACAAAACTTTAAGGTTTAATCCCAGGCTCCCTATTCCAGCCGATCTTATCAAAATTTGAATTATAGAAGAAGTCTAATTCAGCAAAAAATGAAATAGGGGGATTTACATACATAACACACAATTCTTATGTATTTACATATTTAACACCCAAATTTTAATATTTCCATTTATCCCACCTTGATGTCATAAACTTATGCATGAAAGTATGCATTTCACTAATTTTGATGTGATGTTAAAAAATTAGATACTATGTATGTAATTATGAATGATTAGGCGTTAGATATGTAAATACATAAGAATTGTGCAGTGTGTATGTAAATTCCCCAAAGAAAAAATGACGTGGTTTGACCGGATCAAATGTTTGTGGCGAAGGGAGACTCACTTCCTACTTCAGTTTTTATTTCCAGTTCTTAAAAAATAGTCTCTCACATTATTATTAAAAGAAAACAAAATGGTTGAACTCTTCAAACAGAGAAGGAAGGCTAAAAAACCTGGCAGAAATGTCATCTTCGGCGCTTTGATTCCCTTCTTGTCTCTGCCACGTAACTCTCCATATTAGCTCTGTCCCATAAACGCTTCATAATAAGATCCTTCTTCGCAGATTCATCTGAGCATTAAGAGTTCACATCAACAAAAATAAAAAACTAAAAATAAATAACAGTGAGACGAGCAACTGATATAAGGCCGTTAAAATCAAAAGCATTACTGCAAGTGAAATAACTGAAGTAGGTAATGCAATAGCTTACTAATTCACTTCAACTAAGGTGAAGTTAGGTGTGTAATCTACTATAATCATTTGGATCTTAAAGTCCCGGATTAATTTTATTATTATTATTTTTAGAGAATGATGACTATCAAATCAATATCATATTCACAATTAATCGTCTATATTTAATACTAAATTGTGCTATAATACAAGAGAAAAAAAAAATCAATGGCTGCAAATCATCACTTCAGTTTCTTATTCATTCAAAGAGATGTAGAGATGAAGATCGGAGAAGAGAACTCTGAGATCGGATATTGGTAGTTATCTTTAGCCAATGTTATTCAAAGGAATTTCTCAATTGATAGTAGAAAATAACTGCTGAAGGCTTAGAGTAGATATTTGAAACTAAAAGTTATTAAGAAGAATCAACAACTCTCACAAGGCTAGTGACTTATGATGTAGTTCAACATTGAAGGCGATTGACTTTCCTCAATCTCTAAAGAGCCGTAGAAGAGAGAAAAAAAGGAGGGAAAAGAATACTACTATAACAACAACAACAATCCTTTATCCCACCAAGTGGGGTCGGCCATATGGATCCTTTTTCTCCATTGCTTCCTATTGAGTGTCATGTTTTCAATTAGTTCTAATAAATTAGATCATTTTTTATACAATACGCCCAAGTCTTTTTAGGTCTACCTTTGCCTTTCTTAACATAAGCCGAATCTAAAACATCTACTCTCCTAATCAGATCATCAGATGGTCAATGTTTAATGTGAGCAAACCATCTAAGACACCTCTCTATAATCTTTTCCGCCACTAGAGCAACACGAAAGCTATCACGGATATATTCATTTCGCATTTTTATGTCTAAGTGTCAAGCCACTCATCCAACTAAGCGCAATCTTATCTCCGCAACACTTGACTTTTCTCTTTTAAAGGCCAACATTTTGCGTCGTAGAGCATTGCAAGTCTTACAACTATCTTATAAAATTTTCCTTTTAGTTTAAGCGTTAATTTTTATCACACAATAGGCCTGATGCATTCCTCCACTTCAACCAGCCAACTTGAATTCTACTAATAACATCCCGTCTATATCACCATCACTTTGAACGATAAACCGAAGATATCTAAAACATTCACACATTTTAATAATTTAATCACCCATAATTACAACTCTATCACTAGAACTACTACAACTAAAATTACATTCCATATATTCCATTTTAGTTCTACTCAAACAAAGGCCTTTAAACTCCAATGTAGACCTCCATAATTCAAGTTTTTCTTGAACTCTTTCTCTAGTCTTATCCACAAGAAAGATATCATTAGTGAAAAACATACACCAATGTACATTCATAGATAAATGCCCAGTAAGGCATCCATAACTAAAGCAAAAGGATATGGGCTTAAAGCCAACCCTAATGTAATCCAACTGAAAAAGGAAAATACTTCTTGGTCAATCCTCCTTCTATTCGAACACAGGTAACAACTCTAGTATACATATCTTTCATGACTTGAATATAAGTCATATCAACATCTTTTTTCTCTAGAGCTCTCCAAAGGACCTCTCTTGGAACCTTATCGAAGTTGTTTCTAAATCAATAAAAATCATATAATTATTTGTATTATATTTTGTTTCTGATCTAGTAGTGAGCTTTTATCCCTATGAAAATTGGTGATTTTACTTCATAATAATAGCATTCGTACAAGTAATTGATTATCAAGCAAATAGTATTTTGCACTTTGACATGGGTTATGCTCCACGCACCAGTTGATCCACCTTGTTGGTTCATATTCAATAACAGTTCCTTGAGCCTGCAGCTTACAAAGATGTTTTCATCATATTCCTGATGGACTTAAAAAACTAATGCACTTATATGTTTTCTAATATGACATATTGATCAGATTTTTATGATTTAGTGTGTTTTTTCCCGAGGCATTCCCAAGCCTACAGTCATGTTCATATGGTCGATATACAAATTATTGAGTTAGATTCACAAACATACCCTTAATCGTGATCAATGATAACCAAATCGTCCATTATTAGCTGAGTTACCTACTAATATATTGACTTACGATGATTAGCGATGACCTCCTTTTGACCATTCTAACTTCTTATTTCCTGGAATATTAAAAAATGTCCTCCAAAAAAATTCTTTTTCCTTAATAGACAACAATTTAGAGCATGTGTGCTCACGTAGCTCTTCAAAAAAAGATTGCTTTGCGGTACAAGAGAATGATGCGAAGACACACTACCTTCACCATATCAACGAAACAATGATCCGAAACAATGATCATGATCAACATTAACAGCTTCTCATCACTAAGGTATTAGTGTGACTCAAAATGTTTTTTTTTCAATTTATTTTAATTAAAAAAATGAATACCTTTTACTTTGTCATGGCAAAGTAGTCCTTTGAACTTGTTGATCATTATTGCACTTGTTTGGTTTTTTAGGCATCATGATTAACATGGGCATTTAGAAAACTTCATGGTCAAAAATTGAAAAAAATGATTGATTAATACCCTATTTAGTCTAATCTGGATTCAGTCATCAAAATAACAGAGGAGTTCTTCTAGTATCTCTATATGAATCAGTCATCAATATCAATCGAGTGTTTTTAAAAGCATGCTTAAAAGCACGCAATTTTGGAGCCGAGAGCTGCAACTCGTTAAGTCACAAGGAGACTTGCCATAGGAAAGCACATTGAGTTGGGAAAGAGCCACGGCTTGTTAAGTCGCGAAGTTACTCTGTTGCGAAGTTGTAGAGGATTTTATTAATTGAGGAATTTACACCAGTCAATCGTCTCCACTTAAAAGAGTGAACTCTTTCTCTCACTTCTTCACTCTTCTCTCTCTACACCGACATACACCAAAGAAGAAGAAAAATGTATAAGAGAAAATCTATTTGTCTTCTGCCGCAAGCCTTCAAGAAGAAGCAACCTTCTTCTTCCTTCAGCCAAGCACGCCGAAGCCTGCTATGTTGAGTCCTTCCTTTCGTTCGCGTCTCACGCCCTTTTTTTCTCTGCAAGGAGTTTCGCCTTTTGCCTTTTTTCTTTTTCCCGTAAGCCACACACGCACGCAACTAATTTTTGGAGAACTGCTACTTAAGAACCTGCCAGATACAATTCTGTTCTGCTTAACTCTTAAAGATGGCGGGAAAGGTTTTTAGTTGAAGAGGCAGTATCAGTTGGAAAGGAAATGAGAGGATGCAACCTTTTAATCTCAAAATTTGCCAGATATAAGTGGGCCAGACTCCACTTTCATACTCTTCATAGGAAATCACTTTGGAACGCACGTGTTGGGCAATGCTCAATGCATTATTGCTTCAAAATGCCCCCCTTAATTGGTTCTCAAAAACAAATACATACCACCTCTTGAAATCACTAGTCCAGGGTGATTCTTCTCTCCACCCAATTTTTCTCCTAATTTTGAAACCCTAAAAGAACACAATTCATTGATAAATATTCTCCTCTCGTGATTCTTCTCATGTCATTCTTAGTCACTGGAGATTGGGTTGATTTGTTAGTATTGTTTAGATAAAATCTTTCCCATACTATATATATTTGATTCTTCCTTCGACTTTCAAATCATTGTATTCCTTTTACTTGAGTTCCTCACTTATCTATCAATTCGATTTTGCATTCATGGCACTCATCTTTAATCCTCATTTTACTGTCTGGGCATTCTCAATAGTGCCACACACTCCTTGACTTTTAAAATACAACACTTAGATTTATTTTCTTGATTTTGTGTTAATTGTTTAAAATTTTACTTGTTGATATTTAACTTAAAACGTCATGAATTAGTCAATAATTTGATAACTTTGATTTGTATGGGAAGTTATTGAATTATAGAAAAATACATAAAAGTTACCTATGATGTGTGTTTTGATAAATAGAAGCACAAGTTTGTGCAATGAGCTTCAAAGAGAAAAAATCATTTGCATGTCACATTGTACTTTATTGACAACCTTGATTCCATCATTCTCCAATTTTGAAATTGGAATAGCTTTTTGCTGCAATTTATTCTCTATTTTCTAAGGAATCACGAATATAACATAAAAATAAACCAAAAAAAATTAGCTTCGTTGGTTACCCATGTTTTTCCATGCATCGTGAGGCACTCTGAGGCAAGCCTGTGTTAGATAACTAGCATCATCCAACGTTAACGGAGCCTTCATTATCCTATATCTCCAGATCCAACAGAATTTCCAAAGCAATATCTGTAGTTAATGTTACGAAAAGCATATCCGTAAAAACATTGTATCGACTACAAGAAAAGCTACCAAAACAGATGAAATATTAAATCCTACTGAGCATTAATCTGGTTTTAGGGAAATCAATCACCTTGCCAACAACGTAAGGTAGAAGGATAAACTGGACAGCAAAAATGTTCCATATAGTGGGTTTCTCAGCTCCTTGAATTTGCAAGTCAAGTTCATTGCTAAGTTCCTCTTCCACCTTCCTGACCAAAAAAAAAAAAAAAAGATGAGAATGGTTTATTATTACCAATAAAAAAAAAATACAATTTTGTAAATAGCATCAATTTGTTTAGCTGTCTCGAAATGAAAATTGAAATCTAAAAAAAATACAGAAGGAACATAACAAAGATGAAATCTTGAACCATTAAGAAAAGATTAAAATCATTTTCACATCAGATGAATTAAAAGATGAATAGCAATAATACCAAGTATTAATGCTTTTGGAAGATAAAAGCACGTGATAGAAAAATGGACGCTTGGAAACTGCATGACATATGCAATTTGTACAATATATACCACGCTATAACACTTTAATTAAAAAATAAAGAAATTTAAAAAAAAAACCTAATTGCTTTCGCATTTTATTCTTATTCTTCATCACAATAATCTTCTCCTAATATATGTATATTAATTTAATATGTTTTTTTAATTTATTATCTTAAACTCATGCACACATTTATATATGTTAGGCTTGAACTCAAGACCTTATATTTAGAGTGAAAACACCAAACCACTCGGCCATGTGGGCTGCACAATTCATTTTTTTCTTAAATTTATTTTAAATAGTAATTTTTATTTCTTGAAATTCCTTTTTTTAATAAATATTGAATGCATATGGCTACGCCCTTGAGCACAATAAATATTATTATAAACCACAATAACTTATCATAGGCATACTGTCTCGTATGTTTAGAAGATGAGCATGTCACTGTGACTATCTCAAGTTGTTTCATGTGCTGATATCAATTATTGATTTTTTTTTAAAAGAATGAATACATCTATTAAATATGATCGATGAAGCGCATCTCTCAAATATGTCGCATGTGCACGATGGACAACAATCCCTACAGCTGGGAAGTTCAAGAATTAACATACGATGTGTTATTCTCTTCAATATATTTGAAGAGCACAAGGGTGAAAGTTTACTAATAAGAAAGACAAAATTAATGTAAAAAAATTAGGAATAAAAAAGGCATAAGATAATATTGGTATCGATTATGTAAACATATTTCTACAAAATAGAGTTAAAACCTTATGGAACACTTTGTTGGAACAAATGAAACCAAAAACAAAACTATTCACAAAAATGAACCCTACTTCTTAATATTTAAAGTGAAGTAATCAGGTATACGTCCCATAATTTTCAAAATACCCCTCATACTTATTTTATGTTTCCACATTTTTATTTTTGAGTCACTTGTATATCCGCATATTCTTTAATCTTTGACATTAGAGTGTTAATAATCTTTTCCCCTCGTCTTTAAAACTTGAAAGTGTTTTACTTCTTCGAAGTTAGTCATGTTCTTGGAGAAAGGTCATGTTGCCACTAATTATTGTTCCGCAACATATGTAATTAAATTTTCCCAATACTTACAAATTCACAAATGCCAAATACTTTCACGATTGTTATTACCAGGGTTAACCCAAACAACAATAAACAAACAAATATTATTACTGAAAAAGCCAAAAGAGCGTTATAACCCACACACTGAAACGGAAATAACAGCAACATGACACAAGGCTAGGTTAGATCTTGAGTGAATTTTGGAATGTGACAATGGAGGCAAACTTCAAAAAAGCTGTCTGGGTGGTTGTCCAACGGCTGTCCAACGGCTACAGCAAGGAGGAAGGATAGCAGCAGTAGAGGAAAAGTTGTGGAGGATGGGAAAGTCAAAAATAATCACCACCTCGAAATGAGATACAGTCGAAACATCAATCAACCATGGATATTACCCTAGAAGAGAAGATTTGAGACGCCAACGGCAGTCCCAACAGAAGACACGAAAACTAACCTTAGACTCCTACTAAAACAAATATATAATAATAAAATAACCAGAAATGGCCCAAAAAAACCAATCGACTTCTCAAAAGGAAGAAAAACATGGAGCGGTTCAGTACAGGGAAGCAACGACCATCGCGGGAATTCCTGCATCCATTCCGTATTTGGGAGATGTCCGCGTCGGTATCTCGTGGTTGGGGGAGCTTCGACCTCATCCGTCGAAGCTTTTATCACCTCGTAGTATGAGGTGACAAAAATGTTATAAGCTCCAAGTAAATCAATCTTTTAAGCGTCGTTATTCCAAAACACATTTTGATAGAATAAACATTTATCATATTTTAGCGCAGCCTAAGTTAGAGCTACATATCGAAGTAAATTTTCATAAACTAACTCCCCAGCCATTAAATATGTAATTTGTCTCTTGTACTGCTCGTATTCGACTGGGTGCATCTGATAAATAAATTTATCTATGGGAACTAACTCTAGAATGACTTGGGGCAGGTTGGACCGCTTTCAGTGGTAGCCACTCAGTAGATATCCCTTTTTTATCTAAAATGACATGAATCCCACTGTTGGCCCCCCTTCCTCAAGAAGGAACACTTTCTCCATCAAGTCGTGATGTTGAGCTCCTAGATACCGTAAGTTCCACTCATCCATCTCATGTAGCTCACCCGACATCGCCACATCTTCCTGTCATTCCAGATAATGTCATTCGTAACAAACTACAACGCTTCGTCCGGGAAGAGTTCTCCCTAGAGAAAAAGGATCGCTTCCACACTCACCGTAACATCCATAAATCCTCTTCCTTAGCGAATGCAATCCTCCAACACCCCATTCCAACATGTTGCAAGCTTCCGAACATCGACACGTATGAAGGATAACTAACCCCTACGAACATATTGATCATTATCGAACTATCATGCACATTCAGCGTGTATGTGTCAGATTTTCCTGGCAAATCTTAAAGGACAAGCTCGAACCTAGTTCTACTCTCTGTCAGGGGGCATTGTAAACACCTTTAACGAACCTGCCAGACTATTTGTGGAACAGTTCGTAGCAAACCGACGAATCATCAAGGATTCATCTTATCTCTCGGGAATTTGTCAAAGTGAAGGAGAATCATTGAAGAATTACTTCCGTAGGTTTTCTACTGAAACCAAACAGATTTCGGAAGTAGATCCAGAGTTACTAACAGGAGTTTTCCTTGAGAGGCTCTACCCAATACCCTTCTACTTATCATTGATGCATAAGACAATTCGTTCTTATGCTGTCCTTATTCACCGTGTTGAGGCACAAATCTCTGCAGATGAGACCATCATTGCTTACAAGAAACAATTTGAGCGATTGGGGGGCAAGCCCAAGCTGGGGATTCCAATCAAATATGACAGCAAAAAAAGGTTAAAACACAGGGAAATCGTGAGCAATAATCAGAAAAAGAATACACGTCACTCAACAAATCACGTGTTAACAACTTAATGACCATCAAAGATAAAAAGATTATCAAATGGCCAAAGCCGTTAAGAAATTCATATGGTGGAGACCAATCTTAATATTATCATTTCCACCGTGTAAAAGGACATTCAACATAAAGATGTTTTCAATTAAAAGAATAAATTGAACGTATGATATGCCAAGGTCACCTGGGTCGCTACTTACAAGAACAATGTGAGGAGAATCAGGAGAGAATCGTTGAAGTTGTCGAATGAGAATTATAACTTCAACTCATCTTATCTGAGTAAAAAACTGGCTTATAAGCTCTTAATTTTATTTTAGCAAAAATTTCATGTTGCTTTAAAATGTCATTTCATTGAAATTTTCTCATGAAAGATTTTTATGTAGGAAGTCACATTGAGAAAAAGAGATGTAGAAGTCAAGCCCAAGAGGCAAGACTCGATGGGAAGATACAGTGCTCCTGAAAGTCGAACACAAGAGGCATGACTCGATGAGAAGCTATCATGCCCCTAGAAGTCGAGTCCAAGAGGCAAGACTCGACGGGGAAATACGGTACTCATGAAAGTCAAGCTCAATAGGCAAGACTCGATGACAAACTACCATGCCCCTAGAATTCGAGCCCAAGAGGCAAGACTCGACAAGAAGATATAGTACTCCTGAAAGTCAAGCCCAAGTGACAAGACTCAACGAGAAGATATAGTACTCTTGAAAGTCAAGCCCAAGAGGCAAGACCAATGAGAAGCTATCATGCCCCTGAGAGACGAGCCAAAGAGCAAAGAGGCAAGTCTCGATGGGAAGCTAATAGTGGACAAGGTTCTCACTAGAAAGACTCCATGAGAGCAAGTGATTGACAGAATCTCCACTCAAATACCTCAGAAAGTTGCAAGCCTCAGAAGGCACAGGTACGTCAAAAACCTCAGAAGGCTACAAGCTTTAAAAGGCATAGGTACATCAAAAACTTCAGAAAACTAAACCTCAAAAGGCTACAAGCCTCAGAAAACACAGGTACATCAAAAGACCTCAGAAGGCCACAAACCACAGAAGACACAAACACATCAAAGACCTCAAAAGACTACAAGTCTCAGAAGGCAACAGGTATATAAAAGACCTCAAAAGTCTACAAGCCTCAGAAGACACAAGTGCATAAAATTTATAAAGTGTGTACTAACTTTAATTGCAGAATTTTGCATAATTAAGAAGCCACAACAACCTTGAAAGCAACAAAGAAATATATTGTTATCATCTACATTTGTCACATCAGATGATTAAAAAGACTATAAATACCAACATATACTTGTACACGGGCTACAACAAATCAGTTCATCTTTAATTTGAGTCGACATCGTCTTCCTAAAATTCCAGTACTTCTGATGATCATCAAGAGATCGTCAGATATCGCCACCACATAAGCATGAAAATCTTATCCTCAAAGCGTGGCGGGAAAATTACAACATTTCTTCATCACCTCCAAAATGTGCAAGGGCGACACAAGGCGACTTTCCTCTTCGCCGCAATGAGAAAGAATATCCCGTTGCTTGATGGCTACGCAGGACAGAGACGACTTTCCTCTGCACCGTAACTCAGCGCCACAACTCTTCAAAACGACTCTGCGTCGACACTCTGCATCGCAACTTGGCTTAGCAACTCTTCGTCGCAACCCTTCGATGCAACTCTTCGCCACATTTCTTCCCCGCAACTCTCCGTCGCAACGTGCCGCATCGCTGCGATGCCCCGCCGCAACGCTCTTCCGTGATGCACCTCCGCAACACTTCGTCGCGATAAGAAAGAATATCTCGTTGCTTGCCTGCGACGTAGGACGGAGACGACTTTTTTTTTTTGGGAAATTTTGGATCACCTGCTAGGCAGAGATGGGGACTCCACATTTTTCTCCTCTCATTGGTATATTTATAGGCTGAAAAACCGTCTATCTTTATGATAAAATTAATTAAAGTCATTAAAAAATTTGACAGTTTATTTAAAAAAACTGTTGTTTATTTACAAAAACAGCAGCTCATTTTAAAAAAACAACAGCTCATTTTAAAAAAACAACAGCTCATAAAAAAACAGCTGCTCATTTAAAGAAGCAGCTACTCATCATAAAAAACGACAGCTCCTTAAAAAAAACTGTTTGTGCTATAAAAAATATTTTTTTTCACCTTTAATTTTCAGTTTTCGGGTTCAATTCTCTCTTTAATTTTTGGTTTTCAGGTCGGCTATCCCACTGGCCAAAAAGTCGGGCTCGTTTAAAAAAATTTAATTTTGTCCCCGACAGGATGAGAACCCTGCCTACCGCATGAAGCAGAAGGAACAGACCAATTGAGCTACATTCAATTAGTTTGTTATAAATAGCTTTAAATTATTGTTATAATATATATATATATATATATATATATATATATATATATATATATATATATATATATATATATATATATATATATATATATGCATATATTGATACATTTCTGAAAAAAATGAAGAAATTCTTAATTTGGATATTTTTTGTTAATAAAATTGGACTCGCCAGAAAATAAGGGGACAACTGATACGCCACCAACAAATTTTCATCATCGAGCACGAATCTCGAGGTATTTTTTAAGCAAGAAATATTTAAACTTTGATTAACAGTCATCAAAAGCTCTGATTTCAGTAAGCTTATAGTCAAACTGATCAGCTCAACGAGAAGGGCCCAATGATATCAAAGTTAGTCCAATTCAAGTCAAATCAAGCCTAAATCAAGTCCTTAAACCATTCTTGGAAGATTTATGGACACATTTGGAAGGTCAAACAGATGTCAAATCTGGCGAGATGAATCCAACGAACCCAAGATCAAACAATTTCGGCATCATTAAGAAACCCAAATGTCCACCGTTTGATTGAAAGAGGCTCTCCGGACCGTCCGATCAAAATGGTTTGTAATCCTGCATTAATAGCACCCAAAACACTATAAATAGAGCTCCCCCATCGTGAATCCTAGAGAGAGAGACTAAGGCCTTGAGGAAGAGCTGTAACTCAGCATCACCGACTACCGCCGACCACCGTTGACCGCCATCGCCCACCACCTACCGCCACCGACCTCTGTCGACCGCTGTCAATCGTAGTCAATCACCAACAACTAAATGCCGACAATCAATGTTGTAATCTGAAAAATATAGTTACCATTTCCAATCTGTGAAACAATGGAAAATCAAAGTTTGGGCGTGAGATAAGTAAATGCATAAGAATTGGGTCCTATTTATGTAAATTTCCGTCAATAAAATTTAGCATGACATGTGAAATCACTCAACAAACCTACCAGTAGGCCTTTAAAACAGTATCGAAATTGGGCATTTTATGTTCCTGGCACAAAACAAAAACAACATTAATTCTACGCGCACGCGTGCGCACACATACATATACATACAACAGTGATTCTATATGTACTAAAGAATACAGCAAAAAAAAACAATGTACACGTACTAAAGTCATCAGAAAAATGGGGTGGAAGAAGCCAAGACCCTATTTGGTGGTTTCAAACTCAAGATTTATGAACTTTGCAGAAAGGACCAAAATCTTACATGTCCATTTGTCTACTAGCCTTCTTCTTGCTTGTAACATGTCCATTCCGTTCAAGCTCTAGCGCTCTCAACCTATTCTTATAAGCTGGTGTCTTCTTAACCATATTTAAAGCCTGCAAGAGAATTTTAAAGAAAATCAGTTTACAACAACAAAGGTAGTTGTGGTTGATCTTTTCTGATTTCAAGCAATTTGAAGATTCTCATGCTGTCAGAACTAGAGAGATGCGACTAATCAATATGGAATCACGGAAGAACATAAAAATATGCTCTACATTCTATAATACAAAGCATGACATAGCGCTACGGATTTAAAATACTATGGGCTTCTTGGAGATAAATTTTGCTTTTCTTTTGTTTTTTATTTTTTAAAATATGTTTTTGCCGTGTTTTTTACATTTTTTCTGAAAATCAAATTTACATGTTTTTTTTAAATACTAGAAAAAAAAATTTAGATATTTTGAAAGTTTTTAAAATAAATCAAACTTAATCAAACAGTCAAACATATTTTATTTCAAACAAAAACATAAACAAACCAAAATAAAAATAAAAAACAGAAAATAAAAGGCAAAAAGAGATCCCAAACGGGCCCTAAACTTTGTTGGCATCCTTATCCTTAGGAAACGTGTGTCCTTCGAGATAATATAGCAGGTAAATAATACAAAGCATCTTCCAAACAATATTTCTTGGCGCTTGAGTGATTAAAACATTGGTTGAGACAGGTAAGAACCACCATGCGTACAAGTTTAGAGACAAAATCAGGGAAAGGTAGTGAATTGATATTATCCAAAAGTCTCCCGTGATTTGTGGTATCTCGCAATTCTGGGCAGCAACAGTCCTGAATCGCCTATAGCAAGATTTTCTCCCCTTATTGCTATTGCGAGCCCTCTTGGGGAATGTTATTTTAATTAGAATTAGGATTATCCTTGAGTGGGAACTATTTATATGTTGTTATCTTCTGATTTGAGGACTTTTTGCTTTGGTTAATGTTATTTGGAGATTTATCCTCCTATTTTCTCCTGTTCAGAGAGCTGCAATCTAATTTTCTTTAAATGATGAATTTGTATCTTGAAGAGATCAGATGGTGGAACATCCCATATGTCCATACCTCGGCATTTAACAATTCGCCTCACTGTTTTCCGGCAGGACAGCCTCCAAACTGCTGTTCTGACGACTGATTTACCGTCCAACAGCATTTTTTTGTCGTTTCTCCACCACTGTCAGCCAAACTTCTTTTCTTCCGTTCCTTGTCCTACAACCCTCAGCCCATTTCCTAACCTTCTCGCAAGTCGCACCGACTAGTCATCCTACTTCGGTGTCACTGGGTGTCTAGAAAGAAATATCAAATATGCATTGTTCAGAGACACATTCGTTTCTTTCACATTACAAAACACAGTGTGATACCTATGGAACTTCTTGAAGAAAAGCATATTTCACTTTAACTTTAATACAAAAAGATCAATGGTACTGACAGTGTCAATACACTGATAATCATACTAATGCATCAAAAATCCTGTTGTCTGTGAGGCTTTAAAATGGTCCCAAACTTGGATTTAAATACAAATGGTGACGGCCAGCTTAATTAAGAATATAAGCTAAGGACCACAATCAGACAATACTGATTGCCAGTCAATGTAAGGGTCCTAATGATTCACTGCCTCGATATGTAGACCAGTTTTCTTACTGGACCAGATTGAACGCCCCATCTTTTAGTCATATTTTCTGTAAGACTCACCCTTATATGTCATTCTAAATTTAAAACAAGACCATCTGCTTGAGACTTGTCTTGAATATGGTATATATAAGTTCAGTCCATCATGTCTCTATAGCAAATAAAATTACCATCTCAAATGCTCCTATCAAATTTCAAATAGAAATCCAATCAACTATTATCAGGCTTTCCTCATTCAAGGGGTTGCAAATCTTACTTATGAGGTTTCCAAAAAATTTAAGCCCCGCAGCAATTAAACCAATTTACATAATTAGGTCACATTACTTACAATGCATAGCTGTAAGACCCATTGTTTGGTCGCTCCTCATTCTCAAGGATATAAGTCGCACTTATGGGCCTTCCAATGAATGTAAATCTTATTCTAATTAATTCAAGCCAAGCTCAAACCAGACAAGTCCCTCAAAACATGCCTGATTACTGATGCCAAGTTCACTCCCCCATCATCCACAAATCAACCACTATTTCACCCTTGCACCCTACAATTACCCATTGCAAATAATTCCTTGCACAAATTTTATGGGTGCCCACATTTATTGGCTTCGGTACACTAATCTTCTACAATTGCATGCCGACATTCTGCATGTAGATTGGGTTTGCATAAGCCTGCAATCATCTGGCTCCATATTTCATGCATGTGGCGAATTTCATTCTCAAACAATTCCCTGCACAGCTACAGATCCCGCCATCCCTCAACTCACATTATAATAACCTGGAATTTGCCATTCATAAATCAATTGCTTCAACCAGTTAGTATTTCAATTAGACTAGATCAATGTAGAAATGTTCATGAAGGCTTTCAAGCTTCCAATGATAGAGCTATTGGGAATCTATGATAAGAGACTTCTTTAATAATGATAATGAGGTTGATGTTCTTCCTCTTAATATATTCTCACCCGGGATGGATTTCACATTCATGGCCTTCACTTGAGATGGATTTTCATTCGTATATTTGGAATGACTTTTACTAGATCAACAGATAAGAGATGAGAATCTCTAATTCTTCCTCCAACATCATTTCAAATTGCAATATTAGAGTTCTTAGCTGCATAAAGTAATTGTTGTGGTACAATTCTACCTCAATCTTTAGTCAGGAGTTTTAAGTTTTCAATATTACATAATTTACAATATGACATCCTTAATTCTCTATATGTCAATTATTGGTGGTTTAAAGTGTCATTTGTTTTGTGGTACTATTCTGGCAACTTTATCCTTGTTGAAGGTTAGTTTTGTCATTCTAATAAAGGCATATTTCAAAATAGATCACATGGTTCTGTAAATTAGTTGGTTGGTGATGAAATTAAGAAACAGACCTTTTGAAATCACTTAGAGAATTGATTCCTCTTCAAGGGTCTCCTGTTTCTTCTCTCTACTTCAAGCATCCCTTCATTTAAAGTATTCATCTAATTTTCTCATTTCTCTCAAATTCTTTATCTCATTGGCTATTTTTCTATATAGAATTCTTCTCTTCTCAACAATTAAAATGCCTATGATTAGACCGCATAGTTCCACTGTCATTTTTGTCATCAGGTTTTCTAGTGCTCATATATGGACAACAGATTAATAATCATAGGTCAATCTTCAAGATAAAAGTGAGGTGATTACTTGCAGTGTGAATTGAAATTAAATACGGAAACGTAAGCAGCATTCATGCAAAAATTGCACAGAAACGGAAGCGGCATTCATGAAAAACAAAGCACAATAGCATGCTCTCTCTATGAACACTCCAGCCATAGTATAACACAAATTTAAAGCAAACTTTTAGTCGGATTGCTAGTACTGTAATGAGTGGTTATATACAATTTTAATACCTGGTTATACCTTGACCATTGATTCAGATATTGTAAGGCAGAAACAATCAAAAGAAGACCAAGTAATACTGCACGGGAATCCTGACAACAGAATGGGAAAAAAAAAAAACCTGTTTCATAATACTTATCAAAAATAATTTTCTCGTTTTATTAAAAAAGAAAAAAAATCAAAATCAAAGTTGCATTACTGTTTTGTGGCCATAGTATGCATGATAGTACCGTGCCGTGTTATAGAAAACCTGAAACAAAAGTTGAACAATACCGTTAGATTTTAAAGATAACAGGAACAAAAGGAAAATCATCAGAGGTCTCATTCCACTCCTCGTGATTTACTAAAACTATAGTCAAAGTCTGCCTTACAAAAAAAAGCACGCAAGTAAATAAATAGAAGAAAGCCAGTTTTTTTACTAAATATCTGTTTATAATACAGATACCAGAACGATATAGTTCACCTACACATTATATCCACTGATAAAAGAAAAGAGAAATAAAATGACCCAATAGATAAATTAAGATGTATCTGCCCTTCTCAGAAGCATTAAATCATTAGAGTTAACAGAAGAAACAAGATTAAACTCCAATAGAGAATGTGCGTCTTCTTCCAGAAGTAGTCCATCAGGAGCTAAATTAAGATGTAACTTCATTAGAACGAGAAAACGTTTAAAAAATTTGTAAACAAAGCATTAAATTTGCATAAAAATAATGATTGAGATTTATATCTATCGTAGGATTCTATTTATAAAAAAAAAGTCTAAAAATTTATTTATAAATGTTGTAAGGCACTATATATAAGTGAAGTGTTAATGAAATGAAGTGAGTTTTTAAACAATAATTGCGCTGTCGTGGTTGCTCGACGAGGGAAGCAGCTTGTGCGCTGTTGTGTTGCTCAACGAGGGTAGCAGCGACAAGATTGCAGGATTGCAGAAGGGCCACGACTCGGACGAGGGAAGCAGTGCGCGATCGGAGAAGGGCTGCGGGAGCGGATCGCAGAAAGGCTGCGACTCGCACGAGGGAAGCAGTCACGCGATCGCAAAAGGACCGCAAAACTCCTGCCTTTCTCGTCATCCGCTCTCCCGAGAGCAGGAGCAGAAGAGGGTAGTTCGAAGGTTTCGCGCGTCCCGTGCATCCTGATCAGAGGAGCTCTGCGGCGCAAACATGAAACTGGCGATTCCTTTTGTTTTCTACGAAGATCGATTCCTTTTGTCGTGAGCTTCGAAGATGAATGTACAGCTTCAGAATCGCAGCTACAGTTTCATGAGCGGAAGCAGCCCAGAGTGGTTCAGTCTTTTGTCGTGAGCTTCGAAGATCAATTATTTTTGTTTGCTACGAAGCAAAGTAGTGCAGTTTCTTGTGTGCATTGGAACATGAAGGTTCAAGCACGTTCTCGTGGAAAAAAACCTGGCCAGGGCTTTGAATCGGGCATATAAACTAAAAACCAATTAAAATGAGTTTGATCCTTGTGATTGAACATGTAAGGAGAGGAGACGAACATAATGATGGAGATGAGGGATTGGCAATTCTTGGGAAGAAGGTTCCTGAATTTCTCAAGATTTTGATAGAGCTAATACAGAGAGCTAGAACTCCCTCCTATGGATCTTAAGCTCCATGGACAGGCTATGTATCTGAGTTGGATGTGTCAAATCGAAGCTGCTTTAGTAGGGAAGGACTAGCAAGATATCTCATGGAGTTTGAGCCAAAAATTGACAGTGTTGAGAGGGATGAATGGACGACCACACATGTCTTGCTCTACACCTGGCGACTCAACTAATTGTCCATCGATTGTCTCATCAGTAGATGGCATTCAAAGGGTGGGCAACATTTGGGCAAAAGCTAAAGAAGATTTATGTTGGAGCTAAAAACCACATGAAAGTATTTCAGATTCAGCGTGAGATAGAGACAGTGGTTCAGGATGATAGATCGATTCAGGAATACTCTATAGACTGAAGCGGTTGTGGTAAGATCTTAATCACTTCTCACTTATGTCAAGTTGTGGTGATCTTAGGTGCAAGAAGGGAGAGATCTATGCACAGATGAGGAATATACAGTTTCTGACTCATTTAAACTTGACCTTTGATCAGAGAATATCGGTTCTCCTAGCTCAGGCGATTATTCATATACTAGATGAGGCCATGGTTGTGATGATACGGAAGGAGAGTCGCATGAAGCTACACTCTGAGCAGAAGGGTTTTTCGGGTGGACGATCAACATTGATTGCTATGAATGCAAATATGTTGGGTGTCTAAGAAAAGACTCGCAAGTGCTACAACTGTGATGAAGTTCGTCATTTGAGCAGGGCTAGTCCTAAGCCACCTAGAAGAGACAGATAGGTGCGTGTGGACAAGGTGGAGGTCGTGGTCGTGAACCTGTGGTTGTGGGGGTCGGAAAGGTGGAAGAGGCGGTTACCAGGCATATCTAACGGTGGCAGAGGACGAGGACAGTGTGATCTTTATTAGTGAGGATCATGAGTATCTAGAGTTGTTGAAGAGAAAGCAAAAAGCAGCAGAAGATGGAGCTAAGAATGTTTCAAATCAATCGACATCAAGTGGTAACATTGCCTCTTATGCTTGCTTCAAAGAATGTACTGGTGACACACTAGCTCTTGCCTCTATTTCCACCACAGAATCATCAGATTGGATCATAAATTCCAGTACTTCTCGTCACATGACAAATATTGTCGGAGAAAACACTTCATTTACTCATCTAGCAGTATCAGAGAGTATGCAGACTGTTGATGGTACAACACAACCTGTAGTTGGTAAGGGTACAGTGAAATGTATCAATCATATGACTTTGTCCAATATTTTGCATGTTCCTTCTTATCCAGTAAATCTCTTATCCATTAGTATTATTATTCTTCAGTTAAAATGTATTATTTCTTTTGAAAATCCTTAGGTGATCTTCCAAGAGAAAGGAACAAGTTTGACACTTGGCACTGGAACGTGGCATAGCAGAGTCTGATACTTGAACCTATAGGGGATAGACTCAGCTCTGACATCCATGATAGAAAGTGTTGCAGTAGGAGGATCTGGGTGGAATGTCGGGGATGTGTTACTGCTACATCATAGACACATAAGACATTACAGTCTTAGTTTATTGAGTCGGTTATACTCATCTATGTATGAAAAAACAAATTAGGAGAAATCGGTGCATAATGCTTGTGAGTTTGGCAAGCTCACTAGGAGTAGCTCTTGTATGTTTGATTTAATACATTCTGATGTATGGGGACCTTGTCTTACTGATTCTATGAATGATTATCGTTATTTTGTTATGTTTATTGATTTTCTCGTGTTACCTAGATTTACTTGATGGAACAAAAAAGTGAGGTGGTTGTTTGCTTTAAAGGTTTCCACAAGGTAATTTAGAACCAATATGGGGCAGTTTTGAAGGCACTGAGATCTGATAATGGGACAGAATATATCAACAGAGCATTTGGGGATTACCTGTCAGTTCAAGAGATACAATACCAAACCACATGCCCATACACACTAGCACAGAATAGAGTGGTAGAGAAGAAAAATTGGCATCTTTTAGAGGTGGCCTGGAGCATGATGATAGCAATGAATCTCCCACAACACTTATGGGGGCAAGCAGTATTGACAGCCGCTCAATTGATTAACAGGATGCCCTCAAGAGTGTTAGAGTGGAAGTCTCTTTATCAGATGTTGAAAGAAGACGATAGTTGGATCCTTATATTGAAGACATTTCGATGTGTATGGTTTATGAAAGACAACAGGCCCCATGTAGGAAAATTGGATCCTAGAGCTGTGAAATATGTGTTCATGAGATATTCTGCTACTAAGAAGAGTTATTTACGTTGGAGCTCAATTTAGAAGAGACTATTTGTGAGTATGGATGTATCATTCAGAGAGTTTGAACCATACTACACTCTGAAAGTGAATTCACCATTCGATGACTCAATAACCACTAGAGATATGAGGCAAGAAAAAGCGAATAGTAGTGGTGATGACGTGGTGCTAGTGGGAGAAATGAGAAATGGTATGTCCTATGATGTCAGATGAATCAACTGAGGAGACAGAAATCGATGAGATTGACCCCAGAGGTAGTGGGATTCAGACTGAAGGTGAGCTAAGGGTGTATACATGGAGGAAGAAGCAAACTGAGGGAACAGAGCCTGCAATACCAACAAGTCTCTTGTCTCGGTCTTCCCCAACTCTTTTGACACCTACACCATCCACCTTTAATTCAAAACTCCCCATATGTTATTATTCCTCCTCCATCCACTCCTACCCCTCCAACGTTAAGGAGGACCTCCCGCGCAATATAAGGCATCCTCCTAATCGTTTTGGGTGGGAACGTGGCATTGCAAACTTTGTTTCTTATTCTAACATCTCACCTTTGTATGGAGCATTCATTGCATCATTGGATTTTATCTCTATACCCAAGTGTTGGCAGGTTGCTATAAAGAATCCCTCGTGAAAAGCGGCAAAGCATGAAAAGCTCGAAGCAATCGATCAAAACTGAACATGGGAGATTATACCACTACCAGCAAGGAAGAAGGCAATTGAATGCAAGTGGATCTTCCCAGTAAAGCAAACCCCAGAAGGCAAGGTGGAGAGGTACAAAGCATGACTAGTGGCAAAAGGGTACAGTCAGACGTGTGACATTAACTACAATGAAACATTTGCACCAGTAGCAAAGATGAGCATAGTGAGGACACCAGCTTCTATGGCAATGAATGGTGGATGGAAACTCCACCAACTGGATGTGAAGAATGTTTTTCTTCATAGAAAGAGCTATTGAAGGAGGTATATATGAAGATAAGACCAAGATTCAGTACATACTGGATAGTGGGCAAGTTGTGTGGGCTCAGGAAGTCATTATATACTTGAAGCAGTTTCCTTGAGTCGGGTTTGACAAGTTTAGAGTGGTGATGGTTGACATAGGATATCAATAAATCAATGCAAACCACAAGGTGTTCTTTCGCTAACATGAAGATCGCACTATCATACTTGTTATGTATGTGGATGACATAATTATCATTGGCGATGATGAGACAAAGATTGTTCATCTAAAAGAGAAATTGGGGAAGCAATTTGAGATAAAGGATTTGGGACAACTCAGATACTTCCTTGGGATTGAAGTGGCCCATGGACCTAAG
The DNA here is from genome assembly GCA_003013225.1 of Phalaenopsis aphrodite. Lineage (NCBI taxonomy): Eukaryota > Viridiplantae > Streptophyta > Magnoliopsida > Asparagales > Orchidaceae > Phalaenopsis > Phalaenopsis aphrodite. The sequence goes on along the minus strand of NEWO01000056.1, from coordinate 2,236,104 downwards.
AGAATGGTCATATCCCAGATAAAATGTGTACTGGATCTTCTCACTGAGACAGGTATGCGGGGGTACAAACCTACAGTCTTTCCAATTGATTAGAAGTTCAAGTACAGTATAGAGGCAGGATAATCAGTTCATCGTGAGAGTTACCAAGGCTGATGGGTTGTCTGATCTATCTGTGTCACTCGACATGATATTTTTTTTGCAGTAAGTGTGGTGAGCCGCTACAAGCATGATCCTAAGAAGAGCCATATGGATGCAGTGTAACAGATTTTGAGGAATCTGAAGAGTGTGCCAGGGAAAGGATTGATATTTAGGAAGAATGGGCATGTAGATATTGAGGACTTTTGTGATTCTAACTAAGAAAATTGTGTTGATGACAGACGGTCCACATCAGGATACTGTATGTTTGTCGGTGGCAACTTGCTTTCATGGAAGAGCAAGAAACAGTCAATTGCAGCAAGATCAACAGCAGATACAGAATACAAGGTCATGGCATTAGGAGTTGCTGAGATGATGTGGTGGAAAGCCTTATTTGTTTAACTCAAAGTGGATCGGTGAACTCAAATGCAGTTGTTGTGTGATAACAAGTCAGCAATCAATATTGCTAACAACCTAGTGCAACATGATAGAACTAAACATGTGGAGATTTATAGATTCTTCATCAAGGAGAAGCTAAATAATGAATTGTTGGAACTAAGTCATGTTGGTTGCTGACTGCCTCACTAAAGGACTTAGCTCAGTGATGTTAATTAGATTATGTGACAAGTGAATATCTTTCGCCTATCTTGAGTGGAAGTGTTGAGATTTATATCTAATGTAGGGTTTTATTTGTAAATAGAAGAAGTCTAGAGATTTATTTGTAAATGTTGTAAAGCTCTATATAAATAGAAGTGTTAATGAAATGAGGTGAGTTTTTGAACAAAAATTCCTATAACAACAATGATTTCTCTTTCACGGTGTTAAGAATTCAGTGTAGTTAGATTTGGCTTGTCAAGGTTAAACTTCAACCTCTGCTGGACAAAAGCAGGCTAATCAACCATCAGAACGTGCTCCTAATCCCTGAACTATGACTTGCTCTACTTACAATATCTTTGCTATGGGGTGGCTTTTTTGCTTTCAAAATAAAAGGAATGAATTTTCAACAAGATAAGCAACAAAAGAATGATTTCCAGAGCGTGAGTTATTAAGTATTACTCCCCCATTGAAATCCTCTAGTCCTTCCTGCTAGAACGAGATCAATACTAGTTCCTTCTGTGTACAATAGAAATATTAAAATATCTTGAAAGAGGACATTATTTAGCCATTTTACAGATTTGGCTAAGGTAACAGGTCCTTTAGCTATTGGTTACTGAAAAATAATAAATTAAAATAAATACAATAATGTGAAATCTTGAGTTTATATATGACTTCATTCATGATAAAAATACTGGCAGTAAACCGTCAGGAATCTACAATATGTCAATATACCATCAAACTTCATGCAAATATGAAATGAATGATTCAATTAGAGTATATTACGTTAAAAGGAAATAAAGGGAAAAAAGAGAACTATTGCCTAACAAAACGCTTTTCTTTGAAACATGAACAAATTAATACACTAGTTCAAGTATTACCTCTTCCGGGTGTAAAACTGCATAATCATATTGCTCTCTTGTGGCTTCATCCTTCAAAATCTGAAGAAAGACGATTCAACATTGAAGAATAGGGTAAAAAAAAACTAAACCCATTTATAATAGCCTCAAGCGAAAATGGTAAATTTGAAAAATGGGATAAAATCATGTAGTCACCCCAACTGCTACCACTCTAATCCACAATCCCTTCTATCATTCCCACCTTTCTTCAGATCATCTCTACCGATAAAAAAATGCTCTAGGACATAAATCTTCTAATTTAAATCTAATATACTATTTGGTGTACCATAAGCTATTGCCTCTTTCTATGAATTTTCTAGATTATATGCTAATCTAATGAAATGAATGCAATAAAAAACATGCCAATTTTATAGTGAAACAAACTATCTAACTAATCAAGATGAACAATAATAAACGGACAAAATTCAATCACAAAAATGAATACTAATAAGCAAACTATCTATAATTAATCAAGAGCAGGAATCAAAAAAGAATGGTGATAAATTAAATTTTCAAGCATTGGAAAATAAAGAAAGAATATAATATATCTGGATAAAACTAATTGCTGAGAACTTTCTAGTATGGCAGTTGATCAAAAGGAAGCATTACCAGTAATAAATAAGGTTTTAGCATCCACGACAAAAATTTTGCTCATGCCATCGCTACTTTAGATAAAAGTAGTTTATGATGGGATGATTGTATAACACCCATGGAATAGAATAACATACACAAAAATTACATTGGGTTCAAATAAATAGAAGGCTCTGGAAGTTCACAACAGTAATTGAAAGAGTTGAAGAAGTAGCACCACAGAACGATGAAGCCAAAATAGTGAAGTTCTAATAATCCCGAACAAACCCAAAACAAAGCCAAAGAGTTCACGTGAATACTAAAAATTTTGTAGACCCCATTCATCATAAACCCCAGTTCATAAGAGGTTCAAGTAAGAATCCATAAAAATTTAAGAACAATGTCTAATCGACTCGTCTAAGCAATTCAAAATGCAAAAAGAAAATTGAACAAAAACAAGTTTCCATTCCTGACGAAAATAACAGAGCTTTGCTTTTGCATCCTATCTCCACGGCTAGAAAAAAATTCACAAATAGTTTATGGTTGAGTTGATATTTTTCAAATATATCAGGCCCTAATTGTTGAAGTTTAAGGATAGATATCCATGAATCAACATATGTCACACTTTCAACGCATAAGATACATTTAAGTGAAAAACCGCATCATCCAGAATATGTTCAAAAAGAAATTAAAAGAAGCATAAATGTGACACATAAGCGTGAAAGAGCAAGCTCACAGCACAATTAGTCAAATCATTACTTGCCCGTAAAGTGCAAGCTTGCAGCAGAGTATGTGCATCGCGCCACTTTGTCTTATCAAATTGTGACACTATGAGCTCAACTCTAACTTATAAAAAATCCTATTTGGTTTAGCATTACCGCAATAACTAGGTATAGTGTTTAATTTTTCTGTGTTTCGCATAGTCATTGAATGCTTGTCTTTTGAATCTCCATTCTCTCTTGTTAGAGTTACTCTCTTCTTAGTGGTACCCACTCATAATCTTCTCTCGAATGCTTGTTTTTTTATACACTTCTAGATGGTTCTTGTCGTTGGTGCTGGTAAGTTCTTGCTCACAAGTCACAAGCTTCTTCTAAATGTCTAATACCCACATTCACTCGTGCTTTACATTGCCTTCACATCTTGGTCTCTAACTAGTCATTCAATTTCACAACAATTCTTAATTATTTAAGTTTTCTTTTCATCACTTATTATTAATGTCTTTCATCTTTTTTTAGCTTTTAAATCAATGACGAAAATATCACAAAACATATTATTATATTTATTGAAAATTATTACTTGATCTAAATTAAGTTTCCTTGATTAAATAGCTTATGATATATATGTGTGTGTGTGTGTATTGGCAAAGACATTCCCAGCTAGACTAGATGCGGGAGAGTCAGACATGGAGTCATTTTAGCAGAGCAAGGAAGGGGTTTCAGCCGACCCTCCTAAAGGTCTAAGGTTGCCACCCAATAGAAGTGGAGCTCTCCATTATTTACCTGGCATTATATATATGTTATTTCTAAGTGTTTAGGTCAGTTTTTGTGAGTTTTATGTCAGGACAACCATCGAAGTTTCCAAGTATTTACTTCTAGAGTTGTATCCGAGTGCAAGTAGTGCTCCAACTATATCTTTTTCTGATGTGGTGATTATCCTCCATAATCTTTCCTGTTGTCGCAGTCGTATTTGCTTGAGTCGCTGGGAAATAGCCTCTTTTGTCGTTTTCCTGCAACGGCCTACCCTCCCGCTGCCTGCTATCTTGGCATTATTCCGTCCTGCCGCCACCTAAACCGTTACCATCCCTTCCAACCCCCCCTTCCGGGCCTCTGGCTCCCTACCACAGCCCCTACTGCAGCCCTTCATGCTCTCCCTACCATCCACCCAACCCTAGCTTGCAGAATTTTGATCATCCAGCCCTCCATACCTATTACTTTCATCTTAAACCGCAGCACCACCACCCTCAGCCTAAGCCTTAATTTGAGTTTGTGTTGTGTCTTTTGTTACTTCATCTTCCCGAGTACTTTGGTTGTAACTTTTATTTGATTTCAGCAATAAAATTTGTATTTCACATTACTGTTTGGGTTAACTTAGCTGTCATTTGGTATTAGAGTTGGTCTAATCCTACTCCTATCCTAGGGTTTCTAGCATCTATCCATAACCAACCCTACCTTCACCCAGAAGTTCTATTTCCCACCCTAAAACACCCCTATACACCTCATTCCACCTACACACCTCCAAACCATAATCATATTGTCACGGAGGCAATTGTCAAAGCCTGATTAGGGGTTTACCATGGAAGAGTTACAACAGCAGATCAATTGAGTGCTACAACGACTCGATGAAATTGAGAAGAGGATACATGGAGAGGTTACCAGCAAGCATGGCTGCGAGATCCAAACAGAAGATAGGGAGGAATACCTTAATCCCTTTCGTAGATATGATTCCAGTGGAGAAAAAGATAGGTCACGACTCTTTGGAATACAGTATCAAAGAAGGTCGAGAGATAAAGTGTTTGTTAGAGGATATAAAGATAAAGTGTCTATTAGAGGATACAAAAATGAGAAATGATGTTTGTTAGAGAAAACAAAGATGAAGTGTCTATCAGAGGATACAGATGCTCGGAAGTGAATGTGGCATATAGAATTTCTAGGGTAGAATGAATATGGATGATTTCATATAGTGGTTGCAGGTCGTCGAGAGAATCTTTGAATAAAAGGAGGTGCCTGGAGACATAAGAGTAAAGCTTGTCGCCATCAAACTAAAGAACGCTTCCGTGTGGTGGGAGAAGTTGTAGAGGGAGAGACAGAGAGAATAACAGGATAAAATCACTTCATGGGAGAAGATGAAACGGGAGATACAGCGACAATATATAACTTTGCACTACTGTCGTGAAGCTTCAAGAATTTGAGAGCATTTAAGCATGTATAGCTAGATATTTGAGAGGCTACAAGCTAGATATTTGAGAGGCATGAAGCCCGCCATTAGTAATATGGATCAGCTGTAAACCATCAGTAATATTGGACATTGAAGGGCGTGCAAACTTTAACTTTGAAAGTAGAGAAACAACAGAAGCGGAGCAAGAAACCACTGTCATTCATACAAACACCGACAGTTGGAGACATTAGCAAGAGCGCATCTCAATTAGTTGAGATGACTAGTCAGGATAAGGACAGAGTCACTCAAAGTGAGAAGAAGCCTGAGAAGAATGGCACGGCCACTACAATCCCAACCAAAAAATGTTTCGAATGCCTTTAATTGCCCGACGAGCCGAGTTGATTCCTTAGCCTAGCAGGGTGCAATAGAGGAAGTTCATGAAGGTGAAGCAAGTGAAGAAAAGAGCTAGGAGTACTAGCTTCCACCAAATAAGGAAGAGATGCTTATGATTCGACAACTATCTTAGACTAAGGCGTGGAGAAAACAGCAGTATCTTCGCCACCATATATTCTACACTTGTTGCACCATGATAGGAAAGGTATGTAGCATCATTATCGATGGAGATAGCAACAAGAATGTGGTGTCAACACTGATGGTAGAACCAATTGAGCATCACAACTCAGAGACATCCCTAGCCATATTCTCTGACATTGTTGAAGGAGAGCATGATCAACATTGACAGAAGATGTCTCATGAAGTTTTGAATGAGAGTCAATTCCAGAATCAGGTTTGGTGCAATGTGATGCCCATGAATATCTATCATCTTTAACTAGGTAGTATGACCGCAAGACTCAAAAAGATGGGTAGAACACCTGATTCACCAAAGATGGCAGCACATAGTCCATTTATCTTCTGCATTGTCCAATATTATAGGTGTCCTCGCTAGCAGAGAAGCATCAGAAGGGTCAACTCTAGTGATAACAGAGGAATGCGAGAGAGAATAGTTGGTAGAAGACAATGGATCACCACTACAGAGAGAGTTTTAGGACATCTTGTTCGCCAGCTTGCCACCCTGGCCAGCCGCCAATTAGAGAAATTCAGATTGTCCTCAAGTTGGATCAGCTTGAGCCAACCTTTGGTTACTTTTGGAGAATTCAACATAATATACTTGGCACGGAATCCCTGTTCAGCTCAACATGTTACCCTGGATGTTTGGACTAATATGGATGTTTACTTGCAAGTGGAGAAAACTCCTCAAATGTTTTGGGAGACAGTGCACTTTGGAAGACGGTGCAGTCGTCAATAGAATCTAGGTGTTTCTCGAACAGCAGTCGAAAACCCCTCAACCCCGGAAGATTATAGCAGCTTCCTTACCTTCAACGAATAGATAGAAGCTTCAAACAATGAGGTTGAACTCTACCAATCTCGAGAGACTGACACGGACATTCTCAGTTGGACGGAACACAGGAAAATCAGACGCAATATTTAAGGGAGAAATATGTATATATGTATTTGTGTGAGGGTGTGAGTGTATGTATGTATTTCTGTAATTTTGTATTTATGTATGTGTATGTGTGTATGTATGTGTAAGATCCTTTTTTTTTTCTTTCCTTTTCTTACTCCTCTGTGATCTGCCGCCTTACCAAAATTGGGTGCCTCAAATTGACGCATGATTTCTTTCCTTTTTCTTCTTCCCGCCCGCACCTGCCGCCTTCCCGTTATGTTCAACCCACAGCCTCTCGCAACTACTTAGAGATAATCAAGCATGGGCTAGGGCATAGATCTCAACCTCTCCTCTCCCTTGCCTCCTCTCGATCTTCTTCCACCCACTCTTCTGATTTCGCTCGAAAACCATCACCTTTCGTCACGAGTGGAGCTAGACGTGAAGGCAGCCTTAGGATTGAGTTCTAGGGAATGAGTCAACTAATAAGTTGGTAAGATGAGTGTCATTGCCACTAGTAACCAATTTATCATCCAATAAATTCCCGAGCTCGAGTCGACCTCCGTTCTTTTTCTTCCTCCTAGAATAGACATGTCATTCCTCATCCGAAGATTGGCTCACCTGATCAGTGGACTTGTCTGAAGTGTGACGAAGATGTGTAGGTTGTTGAACAATAGAAGCAACTACTTATTGTATCAGCTGATCTTTTATCGGATCGAAGAAGCACTCTCGTGTGTCTTGACATGTAAGTGGGTCTTCTTCAATAACAGTAAGTGGTATTAACACATTAGGATCTGTACCTATAGTATGATGTTCTTCATCTGGAACTGCAGTGTTGGAAAGAGGATCATGTTGCACCTTCTCAGCAGTAATGGTAGGTGACTAATCTTTAGCGATATTCGACCTTAGATGATGATGCAAGAGATAGCAAATAGTAGAACTATGGCCAAACATACTATAATAAGATCAATAAGGGGGGTGTGGTTTTATTTCAACCTTTTGTCAATACCCCGTTGTGAGTGATGTCAATTCATACCTCGTTCAGAGCTGGTTGAGTGATATATCTCTCAACTAACACACAAGCTACAGAGGGTCTGGTGACAGAAAGCATGGGACTATCAACCTTGCAAGGCTTATCGTAAATAGTTGTTAGAGAGTAGAGAATTTTCATGTTGAACAGATGTAATTTTAACCGTGGAAATTTTATCCAAACAAGAATGATAGAGGACTGTTTTTGGATCAAAATCGACAATCCACTTCAGAATTTTCATAAAACGGTTGTTGATCTTGATAACTTTTCAAAAAAAAATACGAGTATAATTGACATCGTGAGATAATTGAATTAATATATGTCAACCGTCAAGTAAGTTAATATTTCAACTGCCCAATAGCTTCATAGCATCAAACTCTTTCCAAATGATCTCCAGTTTTTGGTGATCATAAAGGAATTTTCCCACTATAGCAAAACATCAAGAGGATGCGAGAGTACTGGTTTCAACCTCTGTGAGAATAAGAGCACGCTTCTCATTTTTTTGCCAAACTTTTTAATGAAAGTGTGATCACCGTCACCTTCAAGAGCATCGTGGAAAGATTAAGGAATATTGCAAGACTTATCAATATAAAAATCTGGCTCTGAGCCTAAAAGAGAAGCATGAGTAGAAATAAGAAAGTTGTCAGTAAGTGCATTGGCATAGGAACGCATCGTCGAGGCCATAGCAAATCCCGTAGTTGTCAGCATCTCCTGCTGAATCACAAAATCCCGTAGCAGTCGGCGTCTTCTGCTGAATCACGAAATCCCGTAGCAGTCGGCGTCTCCTGCTGAGATCGTGAATCGGCGTCTCGTGCTGAGAGCGTCAAGCGTCGAAGCGAAGGGACGAAGCAGTCAGCGTCTCCTGCTGAGAGCGTCGAGAAGAAGTTAACATCGGGACAAAACAAAAGTCGGAACGACCCGGTCATGTCGTGCGAACGAGACACAGACGAGGACCGTCGCCTCGTCAGGAGGAAGCAGAGGATGAGGAGCGAGAGTCGTAACAGGCCTTCTCTTTCGAGCAACCAAATCAACTGCGACGGAAATCGCCATTGGAAACCCTAGCATATGTGTGTATGTGTGTTGTATATAATTGTGTTTGTGGGTGGGTATATGCCCATACATACATTTCTGTGCGTGTGGAGGTGGGTGAGGGTGGGTGGGTGGGTGCATGCCTGCCTTCCATCCCAGCGGGCACTTCTTTATATTTGCGTGCGTGTGTGTGTGAGTGTGCGTTGTGGGGGGGGGGGCCTTTAATGTTTTATTTCATAAAAGCATTGAGTCGCGTTCTACACTGCACATTGACACAAAAATGATTCCTTATACATCACATTGCATTAAACTCTTTGAAAACAATTTTTGCATAGAATTGACTAGTAAGGGATTGGGTGAATTCATAAGAAATATATGAAATGAGAGAAGAATCCAAAAAATTAACATCAACCTAATGAAATAAGGAAATATCAAAACACTAAATAATAATAATAGAATTTCCTGAATTTTTCCATTTGTGGGCATCGACTTTAATTGGTTTTTCATTCCTCACATTTAACTTCTTAAGGATTCCTAGCGGACACTTCTTTAAATTTAAACACAAAATGATTTTAACATTAGTTCTGAAGTCAGCATGCCTCCAATTCACAACAGCATGAAGCTTATAATTTTCATATTTAATAGTCTTTTTTTTTACTGTATTTATGCAAGTGAGACAAATCATGCAAATCCAACAACAATCTCTAATTCAAACTCTCTGTCTAGTATAGATTCAAGTTCATGAATATGATCTATTACTGCATAATTTCGCAGTCTCATTGATCCATGAGAACCCGACTGCATACTTATAAATCTATACTCTTATAATTATTCTATGATTATTATTAGTATTTTCATCAATCTGTGAACTATCATAATCATGATTCACTGATTTTTAAATTTTTTTATTAGAAACTCTCCAAGAATTATATAAATACAACATAGAAGTTGAAATAAAATATATAACCAATTTTCTCAAATTCTTGTCATGACATCAGAGGCTAAAGCATTTTTATCTTAAATTTTCATTACAGTAGTCTTTGTAGATATATTACCATAATCAGACAGCCTTCATTGCTACACTCTCCTCCATCTCTCCAATTTTCCTGAATTGTTGCCTTCATCACTTGGTTAGAGCAAATTTTTTTTTATTATTATTGTAGCCGTAATCATTGCATTGCCATGAATTGGCCCCATTGTTGCAAATTTCATGGTTGCATTGATATATTTCTTTCTTTTGTTTTCTTGCTTTTTTTTTTCTGCAAATAGAATCAGTGTTTCCCTCCTTATGGACAAAAATAACAGTACCAGCATATCATTGGTTTGATTTCTCTTGGAACTTGATGATACTAACGCAAACAAAAAGTTGCAAAACACTCATTAAATATATCAATTGAATGGAAATAACAATCTAAAGTGGATGTGATTAATTTATAAGCTTTAAAAAAAAATGGTCCATTTATAGAGCAAAGAAAGACATAAACTTGCTTGAAGCACCTTGAAAAACGTTTGTAACCGGTACATGTACTTGTTGACCTCATTTTTTAGGTCTTCTTTTTCTTTCCCTAGATACCCTAGGATCTAGCCTTAGGATTTCTCTATTTTGACTCTCCTAGAGGACTAGACCGGGACCAACAATATTTAAAAATTCGAACCATTTCTTCGCTCCTTGAAGTTTCATATGAACGGTTTCTAATCTTTGACGTCCAGTTAAATTGATTAAAAGCCGACATATTGAAGCTTTTGTTGAGTTAACATAGTGATTTGAAAACCATAAGAGGACTCCACGACGTGTATGACGTTTGAATATCTATCGTGAGCAGTTTACTTGACTTTGATTGTCGCTTACGCGAAAACCGGTCAATTTTTTTTATGTTTTATTCGTTAAACGACTATGATCGGACCAAAATAATTTTGTTTCTCGCAACGCGCACGAAATGAGGTTAATTTGGTGCGATCGTTGACGAACTTGTCCAAGTGACCTTGTACGGCGAAATGAACTACGTTGGTGCGTCCGGGACATTGATTTTAGCTACGAAGGACACCCATTTTATTGGGGCACCGCGCACGACTAAGTTGCACAAAATTTGATATTTTTCTTTTAATAAAAAAATAATATTATTATTATTATATATATATATATATATATAAATGGTTTTAAAAGCCCTAAACTCTAACCTCTCCTCACACGTGCGCCTCCCCTTCTCCTCTTGGGACCGAACTGTGCCCTAGCTCTCCCTTTGCTCCTCTTGACCGAGTAAGGAGGCCCCATTTCCGGTTTCTCCGGTCACCTTATTCCTCTCCGGTGGCGCCTTACCTTCTTCTCCGGTCATAACTGACGGTCATTTTCTTGTAACGGTTTTTCCCGCGCAATGAAATTGGTAGCCCTCTCATTCTTGAGTTCGGGGTGTTTTTTTTCTTGCAGTGAGCCCCTGCCCTCTCGATGGTTATAAATACCCCTTTGAGGGAAGCAAATAAGACTGATAGATATTTTTTCTGGAAATTTTGAGGAGACAAAGTGTGAGAGCTCGTTCTCTGTTGGGAGTTTCTGTTTCGTGGCTTTTCTTACTCTTCTCGTTCTTGAGTTAGCAAGGAGTTGAGGTCAGATTTTATTTACTTCTAGAATCTGATTATGAAATATTAGTGAAAGAGATAAAGATCTCAATCTATCTTTTATCAATTATACTTGATCAATTGGAGTAGTTACCTTCTTTAACACCATGTACTTTATTTCAAATCAGCTTGAAATTCTGTTTAATTTCTGAATTAGTTGTCCATACGATAACTTCTTTTGGATTATGAGATTGATAGATCAAATGGAAATGATATATTAGTTTGATTATCTCTTTGATGAATAAGTAAAATTTTTCTTATGAATATCTATATTATGGCTACCTTTATTTATTCATGCTTGAAGTAATGCAGTAGATTTTCAGTAGGTTGTTGGAAAGATATATTGAAATCTCAGGAAATATTTGAGTTCTTTTGACTATTGTTTTCTCGTTGCATTGCTTTAACATGGAGATCCTTGGATTTATTTGATTCATGGGAGATTATGTTTTGAGCTCCTTGGTTGGACATTCAATTTTGCCCGATGTTGGAGGCTTTGTTTTGAGCTTCTCGACTGTTCTCTGTTTCGAAATGAAGATCTGTGGATTTATTTAGTTTTGGGAGCTTGGTTTTATGCTTCATGTTGTCCCTTTACTCAAGTATAAGCCATTGGAATATTTTGGTATTTTGGAATACCAGCTTGGGGCTCGATTTTGCTTCTTGCAGCTCTCTTTATTCGAACTTAAATATTGGAAATGTTTAATGATTTGGGTGGTTGTTTGGGAGCTCAGTTTTGGCTTGGTGGTGGCTTGTTCTTTTAGTCATTTGTTGGGTTCGATTTAGCCCTTATGTGGGGCTCGATTTTGCTTCCTGCAGCTCTCTTTAATCGAACTTAAATATTAGAAATGTTTAATGATTTGGGTAGTCATTTGGTGGCTCGGTTTTGGCTTAGTGGTGGCTTGTTCTTTTGGTCATTTGTTGGGTTCGATTTAGCCTTTATGTGGGGCCCGATTTTGCTTCCTGCAACTCTCATTATTCGAACTTAAATATTGAAAATGTTTAATGATTTGGGTAGCCATTTGGTGGCTCGGTTTTGGCTTGGTGGTGGCTTGTTCTTTTGGTCATTTGTTGGATACGATTTAGCCCTTAGGTGGGGTTCGATTTGCCTTCCTGCAGCTCTCTTTATTCGAACTTAAATATTGGAAATATTTAATGATTTGGGTGGCTATTTGGAGGCGGTTTTGGCTTGGTGGTGGTTTGTTCTTTTGGTCATTTGCTGGGTTCGATTTAGCCCTTATGTGGGGCTCGATTTAGCTTCCTGCTGCTCTCTTTATTCGAACTTAAATATTGGAAATGTTTAATGAATTAGGTGGCTTTTTGGCGGCTCGGTTTTGGCTTGGTGGTGGTTTGTTCTTTTGGTCATTTGCTGGGTTCGATTTAGCCCATATGTGGGGCTCGATTTTGCTTCCTGCAACTCTCTTTATTCGAACATAAATATTGGAAATGTTTAATGATTTGGGTGGTTGTTTGGGGGCTCGGTTTTGGCTTGGTGGTGGCTTGTTCTTTTGGTAATTTGCTGGGTTTGATTTAGCCCTTTATGTGAGGCTCGATTTTGTTTCCTGCTGCTCTCTTTATTCGAACTTAAATATTGGAAATGTTAATGATTTGGGTAGCCATTTGGTTTACTTTGAAGGGGGGGCGGGGTTACGGTTAAGTTTGCGTTCATTTGTTTGATTCATTTTTTTTTACTGTTGGATTTATTATTTGTTTGCTGGAAGTGATTTGAATGGCTTCCCTTCTATCAAGTATACATTCTTTTCTCAGAATTTCACGTATAATTTACTTTAAGATAGTTGAGCATTCAATTGAGCACCTGCTTCAAGTGAATGTTAACTATTTTGATAGCGGCTGATTCGTTAATTCTCTATAATTCATCCTTCTTTTCACTCTTCTGTTATGAGCATTCACAATTCATCATGTAAAGAACCCTCTTATTTTTATTGATACAGTTGGATATATTACACAAATATGCAAATAATGGATATATTGTTTTTCTTTACTTATCCCTAGAAGTTTACATACATGTCACACGAATTTTTTTTAGGAGTTGGTATATTTAACATATTAACTTCAATCTTAACACACTTGTTACTTCATACATGCATGGAAACTTGGGACTTTGGAATTTGGGATCTTCTTTGTTTTGGCTTATTGTAGTAAAACTTCAAAGATTTTAAAATCTTGGAGATGTTTTGCTTTGGTTTGTTGAAGCTGAAACACGGAATTTTGGATGTTTTATTTGCTTGTTTATTAAAACTGAAATTTGGAAGTTTGTGATTTTCTTCACTTTAACCTATTGAAGCTGAACATTGGAAATTCAAAATTTGTCATCATGGTGGTTTGTTGAAACCGAAATAGAGAATATAAGCACACTTTCTTTAGAGATTTGTATATAGAGCATACAATTATTATTATTATTATTATTTGTTACATATATATACTTGAAACTTGAACCTGAAATGAAAATTTAATACTGTGGAAGTATTTGGCAAATTGTTTATTTCAGTCTTGTAATGTGAAAGCATCTAAAATTGTTTAATACATGTATGGATTATTAAAGTGGGATATAAGTTCGAGGGGGAAACAGGCAATGATGCAAAGAACCATTGATCAGCTCTTCTTATAGCTGAAAATATAAAAATCGATATTCAATTAGTGAGATGCCCTTTCACCCCTTAAGTCATCAGCAACTCCAACCCTTTTCAAAAGGCTTGAGAATTGGTGATTAGAAAAGAACATATACACAATAATCTATTACACAGATACTACACTTGCACAAAGAACATATACTACCTCCACAAAATGATAAGTACCACGATACACAATAGACACTACACATTACACTCTATACGACAGATACTACATTTGTAACATATCACATATTACACACTAGACACTCCATATGATAGATACTACAATAATAGATATTACATTTCTTTTGAAAATCTAAATACTACACACCACACCCCGATAAGTTCAGAGAATATACATCATTTATCCTAGCATCACGTATAGGCACACCACACCCCGATAAGTCCAGATACTATACATCACTTATCCTAGCATCACACATAGGCACATTACACCATGATAAGTTCAGATATTATTGGGTTTACCAATCCATTAAACAATAGGGTCTAGAGCTGTCTGATTATAGGGGTGATTCGTTGGTGACCTCTAATTGATATTGATAGGTTGATTTTGATATTTTAGTTACATGTGGGATCGAGATAAAAGAGAAAAAGATGTCTAGTCTGAGCCTAAACCTAAACTAAAAGCTAATATCCCACTTTAAATTTTCATATGCTTATCATTTAACCGTTCTTTTATAATCTGCAAATATTTATCTAACCCCTTTATATCATGCAATTGTAATATATTTTGTAGCATCGCCAGAATTAATCAGGTACACTTAGTTGTTTCAGTTTTGTTTCTTTACTGCATAGTCTTTTTTTTCTTTATATCGTTTTACTTTCATAATTTTCCTTCTGTTTTTTCTTGTTACAGTACTTTACTACACAATTGTTACTTTCTTGTACTACATCGTACTATAGACATTTATTTGTATTCATACTTTTAAATATTATTCCCTAGCATGTTTGTATAACACCTTAGGATAGGTCGTTCGATGCATGGTTTTCTCTTTTCTTTATCCCTTTTCTCAGAACGAGACGACGATGCGAGCGAGTGACGATTCATCTCCGAACAACGGTCGAGACTACAACAGAAGGTGGAAAGAAGAGCTTCAACCGAACCTCGATAGATTTAAATAACATACCTATAGACATAGAGGTTGTTCGTCTGGCACGACGTAAATCCTCACATTATCTTTTATGATTTTCTACAATTTTATATCGTACAATATAAGTCATAAACTTTTTAGGATTCCGATTTCGTCGTTCAGTACGACATAAATCCTCACACTTTCTCGGACTATTTGCATATGACATGCAGACACAAATCCCGAATATCTAAATAATTTACAAGACTGAAACATCGCATAATTTCTCTTTCAAAGATGTAAAACTAAACCATAGGTTAGTTTGAGATGTCACTGAATCTTCTTCAGTATCTTCAACGTCTCTTACTTTTACTTCTTTGGATTCTGGAAATAACTGTTCCTATTTGAACCTATCCCATTTGACTTTTCCTATAAGCAATCATGGAAACTTAAACGATGAATTCTTGAAGACGAAATCCTGATCTTAATCGAGAGTCTTCTTAGGTGACTTCGGTTGTTTAAGATGTAATTAACTATAGGGGTTTGCCTCTATAGAGAATTATGAACCCAGATTAATCTAAACTCTGTATAATTTATGTATTAGATAGGGGAATTTGTCGGCTATAAATTTTGCAGATCAAAATAGAGTCATAAACTTTTAAGTTTAGATAGTTAAGTCTATCAATAAGTGATACGTTCATTGTTCGAGATGATATATCATTTATGGTATCGTGCTCAGCTATTTAAACCATTAGATATATGAGCTCTATCCGGTCTCATCATTTTCTAAAAATAAAAAAAATATCAATTTCACAAAATTAAAATTACATTATATATTATGCTAAATTTAAATTTTAAAATCTTATTTTTTAAAAAAATAGCTGACAGTACTCTAGCTTTCTCATATAACTAATTGGATGGCATTCCAGTCAGAGATCATCAAAAGCAACTTTTCAGAAATTACTAGGCAAACATTGAGTGGATGATATTTATTCACATGAGAACGAGTGTGTAACAACAGCATAACTATTGTCAATCGGGACCTACAGTCACCAGGACTTTCATCCTTTCTTTTCCTCTCGCTCTACAACAATATGTAATCATTATCCTTTAATTTGTTATATTTCCTATCATTAAATATCATAAGATAGCATAAATACTATACAAATGTTTGAACCAATTCTCTCCAACTTTTGTTAGTAGATGTGGAATCAAATTAAGCAGTATCATATGTATAATCAGATTACAACTATCAATCACAATTGGCATCCAATATATCCTCAAAACAATATTCATATACCAATATTTATTTATATAGAAACAACACAATCACCAATGCTTGTGACACGCATCGATACTCAACAAACAAGATAAAACCTGGTATAGCGTTTTTAGCGTCTTGCAGCTCAGTTCAATCTAAACATTCACCTACGAACAAATAATGGTAATAAAATAGTCTAAAGGCGAATCAGAATTAGTTGCATACAAGTAAACTTAAATAATATTCACATTTAACTGTTGTAGGCACACACAAGGAAATTTAATCAATATGCAAAATTTCATGAAAGGCGTGAAATTACAGTACGCGTCCAATTTTACAGAACAATCTTCGCCGTAAATTTTAGGTGATAATATAATCGAGCAATATTGTACCTCATAAGCATTTGCTATTTTAACAAACAGCTTTCTCGACTCCGGATCTGGGTTTTTATCCGGATGACTGAAAAAAAATGAAAATCAGTCAAGCTCCGAGCAAAAACAAACAGCATCGGAAGTAAGATCTGATCAGTTAATCATACTATTTTAAAGAAAGCTTGTAGTAGGCCTTCTTGATCTCCGACGCATTAGCACTCTGCGAAACCCTAGACGTAGATGGGACAGTTACAATTCAATTAGGAAACTGCAAAATCAGATGAGGCCAATGTCAACTATGTTGAACGGCTGCAAGGAGCAGAGAAACTACCCGAGGAGTTCATAACAGTCATCTTCGTCGCAGTAGATGCCGTGAGCTGACCGGGGGAGGAGGGAGAGGACGAGGAAGAGAATAGCAGAAAGAGAAACTCCGCGGGACCAGGAAGCTCTGATCGAGAACCGGGATTGTGCCATTGATTTCATTTCTCTGTTACAGAGAATGTGAGACCGTGCTCTAAATATAAATTTTTATGTAACATGATTTTTATTGCGAATTTAAAGCCACATGAACAATTCTGCGGGGCAAAAGTTCAAATTTTATGTAACCTACGGACCTTGTGGGTTATGTATCTAAATTATATTTTATAATTTTTTTCAAAGCCCTCTCTAAAATTTTTATTTGTTCATGGGCCAGATGTAATGACACCTTTTCAACTGTGATTTGACTTAAATATATATATATATAATTGTAATAATTTTTGTTAACATCTTATTATTTTTCAACAGTTTCACAGTTATGTTTTAATAAGTTGCAGTTGCCCCACACAAATCCTTAAGTTTCGTTTGAGGTGAAATTTTTTCTGTTAATTGCAGCATGGCAAAAGCCGTAAAAACAATATCTTATCGTCTGAATGCGAGACACACTAGTCGTTTCTTCCACCGCGACGTTGATATTTCATCATTGTGAAACATCTTCTCCTGTCGCGAACTTTCCGTTTAAAGAACAATAAGGCACTTCCAAACGAAGCCTTATAATATTTATTATTGAAAATTTTAATTATATAATATTTTTACACGCATCATAAATATTAAATATGATACTTTAACCATCCAACTTTAATATAACATTTGAATATCTTTTTCATTATATTCACTCTTTTTTACCTATTAGCAAAAACTTTGATTTAATGCTTACGATGGTTAAAAAATTATATTTAAAATTTTGGATTGTTAAAATGTTATATTTAAATTTTAGACGATTAAAATGTTATAAATAACATTTTTGGATGATTGTTCTCTAAAAACACATTTTATGTTATATTTTAACTAGTAAATTTTAATATTCAGACTTTTAATATTTTGAGATCATCGTGCTATTGGTTTTGTTATTTTGAGTTTTGTGGCATGAAGAATGTGAGATCAATGTGGAAGTTTATGCCAATGATTTTAACGAGTATAATTTTTTATTGGGAATTTAGAACCAATTTCATGGGTTTATTATGCGTGTCAAGTGACACCGGCTTGAGATTTATATATGTACTGTTTATTATTGGGAAAATTTAAATGCATGGTGCATAATTTCTATGTATTTTTATACTGAACATATAATGTTTAATATCTATATGCTTAATACTTTGAGATCATGGGGCTCAAATTCATGATTTCATTACTTCGGAGTAGCATTGATGCATGCTAGAAAATTCGCGGCGGTGGAGTAATGGATCATCGTCTTAGCATTGCACGAGAATTCAGCACACACTCAGGTGAAAGGGAATTAAATGTGATGACACTATAAATTTTTACGTGAAAAACTTGTAAAATGAAAAAATCACGAGGTCTGACCCAATTATAAAAATTTACTATAAATTGATCATTACAGAGACCACTTAAATTTTCAGATTACAGCGTCGTCTGACGGCGTCTGGTCAGCGGCGGTCAGCGACAGTCGATGACGGTCGACGGAGATCAGCGGCGATCAATAATAGTGGAGGGCGGTCGGCTGTGTCAGTGTTGATCAGCAGTGGTTGACGGCGGTATGCGATGGCAGGAAGGATGTTGGACTCAAGCTTCTTCTCAAAGTATCAAGTTCTCTCTCGAGCCTCTTCACTCATGTGAGGGGTGAGGCTCTATTTATAAGTTCTGGGTGCAATAAATATAGGAATATGAACCATTTTGATATCATTATGTTTATCTCATTGAGTCAGTCAGTTTGACTATAAGTTCGCTAAAACTGGAGCTTTGTATGACTTTTATCAAGATTCAAACGCATCTTACTCAAAATATTATCCCTAGATTTGTGTCATGTTTTGAGATTCATGCAAGAAAATGAAAATTTATTGGTCAGGCCATCGTACTCTCGAAATATAATTTTATATAAATTGTTACAATAAGCTCGAATTTTATTGGAAATTTAAATGTCACTTTATTGACATATCTTCTTGTGGGGCCAGGAATAAAAGTATGTAATGTGCAGTATTTATTATTTTAAAATTTTTTGATACGTAACATGTTGGTTTTATTTATTTACATATTTAACATATAAAATCTTGATATCATCATGCTCGGAGAGAGAATATGTTGGTACCAACAATGAGTTTGTTGCTTTAGAAAGCTCGCACGTAAAATGTGAGATGATTGTGTTCATAAAATAGAATTTTACTTGAATGGTTATAATGAGTGGAAATTTTATTTGGAATTTGGAGTTAAACATTTATGTAACATGTTGTGTTTATATTTTGAAAGTTTAAATATGTAAAATACACTTTGCATGTCTTTGTATATTTGACATATAAAGTTATAACTTTATATTTTTAATACTTTGAGATCATTGTCCTCAAAATGTGAATGTGTCGGGCCCTACACCATTGATTTTGTTGCTTCGAGTTGTATGAAAGAACACGTGAGATCATCGTGATCTGGAGATTTTAAAAAAAATATTCAATGGTTATAATGATTGTTTGTAAGTGTGCTAGAGAATTCACGACGGTGGGGTAATGAATTATCATCTCTTGTTGTACGGGAATCCAATATACACTTCGATGATAAAAAGTGGTAGGCGTTAGCATTACTTTTGATGTCATATGTGTGGGGTGTCTAATTGAGTGATAGAGAATTGAGTTCAGTCTATTTTAATATAATAGAAAAGTGGTGAGTGATCTCATTTTAATATATATATTTAAACAACTGCAAATATGTGATCGGTTCTGTCTTGTATTTTTAAAAATTAAAAAATATATTTTTTTCCAAATTAACATATGATAAATCAAGTCCACTTTATACTGTCTCGGTGGGATGAGTCTCGCCTCCTTCAAAGTTGGTAGAAATGACGTCAGCGATGTGGATGGCATGGGCTCGAACTAACTTGTCTAAAATATCTTCTACCAGAGCTTTCTCTCCTCCCCATGTCATTGCTTTGGAGCTACAAACGCCTTAAGCTTCTCCAACTTGATTAATTTTTTTATCATGCCTTTAAGGTATCAACATTCCTTTCTGATGTGGTAATGGTCATGGTATACCTAGTAATTCTCGGGGTCTCAGAGGTAAGCTCAAATATTCATTGAGGGTGCTCTATTGAAGTAATAATTATTTTGGATGAACTTCTGTATCTCAACCATTGAAACCCTCAATAGAGTTATATTGGGTAAATCTTGAGGTGCTCATGGTGTCGAGCCACTGTTGATCAAGATATTGACCGCGACTTCCTCTGTTGTATGTTATGTAGGTTGCCTTGTGATCCCAAGGTGGTCGAGTGTTTTCATATCATAGACGGGCTGAAGGAAGCAAATTATCCATCAATTTTTAGCTATCACATTTGGGGGACCTCTTATATGTACAATGGATCAAGGATTCCGCCATGGAGGAAATAGGGGTAGAGTTATACTCCTTTGAGGATGCATGGTTGTTGGCCATCTCTGACAACTTGACCAATGCCTTTAGTTTCTATAGGCTCAATGCATATCAAAATGGTCATTCCTTTAGTCATAAACTATGACGACATGAGCTACTGCGGGCTTCAGGTCCCGCACTTCCAACATCTTCCTCTGGATCTGTGTAATGAACAAGCGAAGGCTCTCATGACGTCCCTATTAGATTCATAATTTATCATGCAAGTTTTTTCCAAGGCTTTTGAGTTGCGGAAAATTGAGCAACAAATATCATGTTGAAATCAATGAATAGTGCAATTACTACCAAGGATAATGAATTGAACCACATGAGGGTTGACTCCCTCGGCAATTACTACCTTTGCATCACCTATTATAAGGGCATGAAATGATCACCATATAATAGGCTGAATAGTGCAATTACTACCTGTGCTTTACTTGTTGTTGTACAATAAATTATTTGTATTTTATAAATGTGAGCTTATCTCTCATGTACTATTTGACTCAACTGACAGAGTTTGTTTGCTCTGGCTCGGCAGGACTGGTTTGGCCAGCTAGTTTGAGTTAGCGTTACTGGACGACTAAACTTGAATGGTCTTGGGTCGCTCAGGTTTGGTCGACTAAATTAGTTTCGCCGTCGACCCCTGATAATAAACAAGGGAGCTTTTGGACCTCTCCAGTATGATTGGAGATGCTGATGACAAAATATTCCCGTGAGTCAACTTATTCATATTGAATGGTTTTAATCTTTTTTGTCTTCTTTTCTACTGAACAACTCAAATTGAGTTCTTCAGGTCTTCTCTCGTGTCTCAACCAGTTTTTACCTTACTGTTTATGAGTTGGACGACTGCCTCCGATCATATGAGTCGGCTTCACAGTCTTCTTCCAATGAGCCCTCATTTGTCGTACCCTTCTCATTTGAATCACTAGATCTCACCAAGATCAACCATCAAATATTTTTGTTGCACGCAATTAAAATATTAATTCAACTTTTGTTGCATTTGAATTAATATTCGAATCATTAGATCTCACCAGAATCAACCTTGACATATTTTTGTTGCACACTATTAAAATATTAATTTAACTTTTTATAAATTTACTTGAAATTCGAACAACTTTTCTATAACTCGTTAGAGCAGGGTTATCGACATTTGTCATTTATTGTTCAAAAGTTTGTCCAAATATTTAAAAAATCACGATTGAATATTATTCAACCATTGTTCACATCTTATTAGAATTAAATACAAGATTTTGATAAACTCCAAATAAGTTCGATCATTACGAACATATTTCCACCAATATTTGAACTTAGAAATCCCATGCTTATTATATTTTATGGATATTAAACAATATATAAAAACATAAAAAACTCAACATACAATATTACTAATTTTGTGCAACAACTATGAGATAGAGACAAATAGTTTATCACAAAATCTTTTCTCATGTATAACAATTGCAAGAGATGAGAAAAGGTATTAAGACTGTGAAAGGGGCAGCAACTTAATGTTCAATAGTTTGTTTATCTAAAAATTTAGGGATATTTTGGTCAAAACAAAACTTTTAGATTTATTTTAAAAAAAAAAGGAAAAATCGACACATCTCTCTAATTTTAATTATTAAGAGAATTATATAAAATCTTATATGATTTAAGTCTAAGAAAATGTTTATCAACATATTTGATAAATTTGGTTAAATTCCGTCAGATAGATTTAAAAGTTCGTTATGTTCATTAAAATAAAAAAAAATCATGAACATAATAAAAAATAATTGTTAAATTAAATTAAATTAAAATTTAATCTAGCTCTAATTAGCTGATTAATAACTAATGATTTAAGAATGTAATTAATATTAATTAAAAGATTATTAACTTAAAATCTATTAAATAATAATGTAGCATTAATTTAATTTAATTTATTTGTAATTATATTAATCAAGAATCACTCAAGTTTTAAAATATTTTTTATTAATTAATTAACTAGTAAAGTATTTAATCTAAAAATTTTAAATTAAATTTAATTTAAAATTAATTATTAATTATAACACAATTAAAATAATAAAATTAACTCAAATAACAAAATAAACAAACCTATCTTCTCTTCCCCCTCCCTCCTCCGCCTCGCCTACTTCCACTCCCGCTCTCCCGGTTGCGCCCTAAAATATATCCTTCGGGACCAAACCCCACGATACTGTTGCAAATAGAGATGACAGGGGAGGCAACGATTGAATAGGAGTACGCAGAGATCCGAAATTCCTAACTTTATCCTTTTTCCGCTCTGTTCCCACCGACAGGTAACTTCACATCCTCCTTTTCGCGCGAAAGCCCTTGCCGGCTTGAAGGCCGAAAGCCGTGAAATCCGGATTTATCAAATCTGCGGCTTTATTTTGTCCAGAATGGCCTTCAGGCAAGATTTAGGTTAAATCCTGCTCTTAATCCGTTACCAGACCGACCGTTTGTTTTCCCGCGCGTTTCTGGTCAGCCATTTGCTCGAACCTGCTGTCTTCTTATTCCCTAAAGGCATTTCGCTCCTTCTGTTATCCTGCGGTTCCTAAAATTTTTTATCTGTGTGTCCTCTCGATTTCATATCCACGGTCGTCATATGCGGTTCTGCAACACCACGCTTCATTCTTAGCAGTTCGCGGAGAAATCAGTTGATTTGATGGTGTTATTCCAAATTCTTATGTAGCAGACTGATTATAAAGAAGGATCCTTTTTACAACGTACAAACATCGTTTGACAATGGACGAAACCACATCTCACGACGGGCGAGAAGAAGGTGTGGCCTGACTCTAGGCTTTGCCCTTATATTTCTATTTGATGAGCGGGCATTTTAAAAATTAATGCCGCTACTGCTTTGGTGTTGGTTTATACCTTGCGCTTTATTTATTTATTGTTTTTTTAATTTTAAATTTGGACTAGTTATATTTTTGCGTTTTGTTTATCGAGTTTTTGATATGGCAGAGGACGAGGAAGAGTACGAGGAGGTTGGTGGAGGGAGCCGGCTCCTAGGGTTTATGTTTGGGAATGTTGATAACTCTGGTGATCTCGATGTTGATTATCTGGACGAGGTATTTTTTGCAATATCTGCATAGCTTGCTTTTGAGTTTTGTTGTGCCTGGATAGGGCTGTAAATGAACCAATGCACTTGATGAACAACTCAAAACCGGCTTGATTAATACTCCATTTTTGTTCAAATTAATAAATAAACAAGTTTGAACATTTGTTTACAAATTTGAAGCTTCAGTGAACCAAATTTGAACATAGTTCAACTCGCTTGTTAATGTTCATGACAAATTTGTTTGTTGTTCCACAAGTAACCTGCCAAATGCTTTATACTTATATTATATATTATTTAAATAAAATTTGATTAATAAGAACCTATTTAATAGTAATATATTATAATTTAATATCAATATTTATATAACATTAATGCAATTTTTTAATCTTTTTATTTCAATGAACAAGTTGTTAGTATTTTTTATGTTATTTGATTGTGAAAAAGCTTTTAATTATTATATTAATTTTTTTGCTTGAATAAACTTGTTAAATGTTAATTTGAAAACTATTCAGTTGTTTGTTTATTTAGATTCATAAAATTTTAACTTGTTTATTAGTTTTATATAAAAAAAAATGTAAAAATCAAGTTTTAATTTTATATAAAAAATTAAATTACTCATTTGAAATTTTAGCTTTTTAATTAATATAAACAAACCAAATATAAATCAAGTATTAACATTAAAACTTTTAAGTAAGCCAAATATAAACATATGTGAAAGCTCTTCTCAAGCTGAGCTTGAACAACTTATTATTCAACCAACCCAAGTCCCAAATGATCACTTACTCGACTTGAATCGGCTCGATTATAAGTTACATGCCTGGATGAACTCTTGTTGAAAATGCTTACTTAGATATGCTTTGTTTGTTTTTTTTACTGATCTAGAACATGCTTTCTGATTACAACTTTATATCTATGTCTGATTACTCTTTTGTCCATCATTATTGGAAGCCTTATTGAAAGTATACAAAAGCTGCATGATCAGGTGCTTCTGAAATTCTATTCAATTCATCAGCTGCTTTTTATCCTTTTTTTCCACTCGCTGCACTTCATTTTCTATGATCTTCCTCTATTTACCGAACACCTTCAGCCTCCTGCTTGTTTTTCTTCAATATTTGCAAATTCAGGAATTGATCTACAGCCTATTTAGTAACTTAATGATTGATTCTCCCGCAAGGAAGTTAGGCCTTGCACTTTCAGCCAGCAATTATTTCCAACATTCTTATGATATTTTAATACGAGATAATGATTTATTCTTTCTCAAGGAAATCATGCATTGTACTTTAAGCCAATAATTATTTCTGACATACATATGATATTTTGATATAAGCTTCTAACCCGTTGTACTTTTATATTAAATGCAGTTCAACATACAAGATCAATATATGAAATTTAACTTTCTATTGTTTTTCCTCATTCAAAATTAATATGTGCTGAATCTGAAATTGTTGTTTACTTTCCTGTCATGTTGTTTCTCCTTGGCATTCTGAGGCCACGAACCACCTCTTTTACAATCTTGTCCTTGGCCCATCACTAGAAATTCTATTTGGGACCGTAACTTAATCTCCATTGAGGTGTCTCACCAATATTTTGCATTGTAATTAGAATCTGAACTTTTGATTGTTGGATGATTGCTCTTTAATGAATAAACTAGATATTATGGAAGTCATTGATTCTTCGATTATAGCTTGCTAATCTGATTTTACGGCATATGTTTCATTTAGCATCACTCTGCTCTTTGTTTCTTGTTGAAAACCTGCCATACCTCTAATTTGATTTTGAGTGGGAAACACGCAATAATAATTGATACCTGATGCATGCAATCCCTTCTAGCTTTATGATCAAAGAGAATTCAATTGCGGAGCAACTCATCCATCTTCATGACATTAGTGCCTACAAAACTAGCATCAGTCGCAATGTTTATTGCTATTTTGATTTCACAATATAGGCTTCATTTAAGATCACATTACTTCTCTGTTTCTATTTGAGAACCGGCCATATCACTAGTCCAAGAGTGGCAAACACAACCAAAATTTATACCTGATGCATGCAACCTTCCTAGCTTCATGATCATGGAGAATGCAAGTGTGGAGCATCCCATCGATCTCCATGACATTACTATCTACACAACATAGCATAGTATTACCAAGTAAAACTTAGGTTTTAATCCTCATCTTCTCCATGCCACCATGACTTATTATTTGTTACCAAAATAGCCACGTTTGAGTCTTTTATTAGTTCCATGGCTCGTCTTTGATGCCTCATTTTGACATATATAGTTTGAGTTGTGGTGTTGCTGAAGTCAGGCCCATATGTTTCTACCTTTTTAGTAATCATTAACACTTCTTTTTTTTGCAAGGCAGTCGACCTTCAATATTTCTCAAGTTAATGAGGTACATATATTGGCAGTGAAACCCATTTAAATAAATCTGAGAGCACCATGATGGAGGAGTGAGTTTGGGCTAGGTCTTGAGTTTTCCAACCCTCTTGATGTGGTGAATGTATGTGTGGATGGTGATGAAGGCCTTTGGAGTGCTTGAGAGGTGGTGTTTTTGGATGGAATTTATTTTTGATAGATTTAGGATGGTGTTGGGACATGGTTAAAAGTTGTATGGGGTGAATGGAAGAGGTGGGAATGTGGTAGAGTGATCGGCGAGGGTTGGACTCGAGTGCGGAGACTTGGAAGTGAGTTCCTATTCGGAAGGGGAGAGGGAACTCTCGAGCTTCCCTATGGTACAAGGAATATTGTGAAGGGTAAAAGAATGGCTTATATCCTTTAGAATGGGATGTCCAGGAGACGGTATTGTTTCTTGGATGTGATATGGAGGTTGGTGGAGAGAGATTAAGGGTTATGAAGCTCTTGGGGAGGCGGATGGTGGTGCCTAGGGTTGGAAAAATGTCAGAACTGAGTGGTAGCACTAGGGAATGGATTATGGATATGGATGCTGATTAAAATGAGGGTGTGAATGATGCTAAAGGAGAAGAAAATCTTGGAGAAAATCAAGAAAAAGTACACATGATTCAAAGCTCACAATTGATTTGAATTTGGATGATTACCACCAAGCAAACAAATTCAAGGCCAAGCCGCCAAGTAAGTTTTTTGAACAAGAACAATTCCTTATTTTGGATTCAGAAAAGAAAGAAAGAAAAAAAAAGACATCAAATTTCAGTTTTTGTTAATAATTACAACTTAGGGCCCATTTGGGACAGCGTATCGGTGCGGCGGCATTTTGAAAACGTCGCCTGAGCGTTTGTTTCTCACGTTGGGGGCGTGTTTCCATAAACACCATTTCTTAATTTACATTACACGCGGATCGCGGGTCAATCCCCGCGATCTGAGTTCGGCTTCCTGGGTTTTACCTCGTTGCCCTCGTTAATCATTTCATCATCGCCTCCTTTTCACTTGGAGTCGAAGGCTTTCCTCTTGGATTCAAAGGCTTATCTCTTGCATCCCGCTTCCTCGCACGAATTCGTTCAGCAGGTAAGGATCTATTTCTTTCCCCCTTTCCCCAACTCGACGAGAAAGCTCTGGAGATGTTTTGATCAACTTTTTTATGGCTAAAAGCCTAGATCTAGTTGTTGGTAGATGAATATTTAGATCCACTTTTTTTTTTTTTTTTAATATATGAAGAATGGAGATCCAACAGTGATCTATTAACGAATATAGATCCACCGATCTCTTTCTCCCTCGTGCTTTTCACTGTGTGGAATGTTTCTCGCTCTCTTTCTCCCTCTGTTACATTTCTGGAATATAAATCCAACGGTGATCTCTTCACGAATATAGAACCACCGATCTCTTTCTCCCTCTGTTACATTTCTGGAATATGAAGATTGAAGATTTTGATCTGTTTTAATGGTGTTTCATATGCTTCATCTCTGTTTTTAACTTATGATATGGTTGATTTATGATTTCGGTGAATGTGGGGGATTTCATTTTGTTGTTGTGGCTATTAAAAATTTGATATGGCAAGAAGTATAAGCAATCTTCATGCCATTCTATATGCAGTCTCATATGGCAAGATCTATATGCAGTCTTTATCATTTGTTCACTTTAGAGAATTATATGGAAGTCTTATGCAGATCTTTATGCAGTCTTTATGCAGTTTAGAGAATTATGTGGAGGAACTTAAATTATGCATGATCTATTTGCTTGGTTAGAAGTTTGGCATGAAAATATGTTCCCAAAATTGTTCTCTTTTCCAGTTAGAAGTATGAATTGCAATTTTGTTTTTTGAAAGAAATATAGAGATAATATAGGAGTGATTATCAATTCTCCTTGCATGCCTTCCCTTCCACAAAAATTAGATAACGACATGGATCACTATAACATTTATGTTATTGTGTAATTTGTGTTCAAATGACTCATCTGACAAAAAATATTATGCTTTCCTTTCCACAAAAATGTCATTGTATATACGTTTTTTTCTTGAACACCATTAATTTCATGCCAGCTTGTTTATCTCACAGTCAAAATGAGCAAGTCTAAAGAATCTAGATCATCGGCGATGTGGGATAAAAAGATCATCATGATATTTTGTGATCTTTGTGTGAGGGAAGTTGAGTTGGGTAATAAACGAACCACCTATTTCAATAAATAAGGTTGGCGAAATCTAACCCTTAAATTCAAGAAACTGACCGGAAGGGATTATGATCTGATGAAATTAAAAAACAAATGAGATTAATTAAAAAAAGACTGGAAAATTTGGAAAGAATTCAAAAGAGGATCAACAAGATTGGGTTGGATCCACTTAAGCGGACAATAGACGCACCAGATGAATGGTGAGCTCAGAAGTTAGAGGTAAATACATAACTATATTTGGTTTTTGCATTGATTGCATCTTTCTAAATATTTTGACTAATAATTTTATATTTTCTATTATAGGTAGTGCCGGCTGCCAAAAAATTCAAACTTAGCGGCATTTATCCAGTATTAGAGGAAAAGTTGGATGACATGTTCATAGGTGATGTCGCTATCGGAACTCATGCTTTCACCCTAACTGACCAGAGCTTTCCTGGTTTAACACATGACATGACATCCGAGCACATAGGTGAGTATGGAGAAGGTCCCAACCAACTCCATACAGATGTTCAATCAACCGGTGGGACAAAACGTCCCATAGCGGAAAAGAAGAAAGTTGGAGCCGCATTTGTAAGATGTTCCGTAGAGACGCTACTTGAATCCTGCAAATCGAAGACTACATCACCACCAACACCAACAACAAACAACTACTCAATTCAGGAGTGCCTTAAAATCCTGAATACATATCCTGGTGTTAAGGAAGACGAAC
>NEWO01000056.1:2181994-2206598 GCA_003013225.1 Phalaenopsis aphrodite | reverse complement strand
GTTGGTGAGTCTGACATACATGATAGTAAAGCCCGAGGATCCAACGTTCTAGACAATTCACACACAAATTGCAAATGACCCTCGATGCATGTCATTCTTCAAGGTAAGTGACCAACGTAATATTCATTTTCAAGAAAAAAATATAAATGATTTTAAATACTTTATGCACCACAAGACTGTATTGGAGCCATTGACGGAACACACGTTGATGCACGACTGCCTCCTGCAGAGAAAGTCGCTTACATATGATGGTGTGGATCCCCAACACAAAATGTCATGAACGTGTGTGATTTCAATATCTGTTTTATTTTCGTGATGGCTGGATGGGAAGGAAGCGCACACGATAGCCGTATTTTCAAGTTTGCTACTAGAAATCGAGCATATGAGTTCTCTTACCCTCCTCTATGTACTTATATTTGAGAAATTAATTTTCTTTTGAACTTCCATTTGTAACAAACATCACACAACAAGTAAGTACTATTTGGTCGACGCCGGCTATCCCTTGCAAAGGTGGTTTCTTAAGCCATATCCAAATACAAAGTTTAATATCCCAGATTTTGAAAGGTCAAACAGTGTAGGACGTGAGAAGAAAGATTTCTTTAATAGAAGACATTCATCATTGCGAGGCGTAATCAAACGATCATTTGGAGTGTGAAAGAAGAAATATGTTATATTGCGTGATACGCTCACTTATCCATTTCCGAAGCAGTTCCAGATAGTAGTGGCCATCATGACACTACACAACTTTATTATGAGATATCTTTCAAGAACTGATGCAGAATTTGCCGTGGTTGATGCAGATTTACAACAAATTCCCCCCGAAACATTCGAGTACCATGTGGGCCGCACCATACCACAGCTTGAAATGGATTCACCTGAAACAAATACCAGAGATGGTGAAGGGGCATTTGAAATGACAGCTCTGAGAGATCGAATAGCAGAAGACATTAGGGAAACATATCAAGTAATGTATTTTAAAGTTTGACTACACAATTATGATTGAATCCTTATTTCAAGGTTTTATGTAAGGACAATTTGTTGGCATTAAGCATTTTTTTTTATATGAAATCCATTGTTGGTGAAGAATTTATGATGGGCATAATTTCTAGCATCTTGGATGACCCAATTTTTTGAGGGCAACCACTGCTATATATATGGAATCCATTCATATCACTCATTTTTTATTTAGAAGTGATATGTATTACATGAGCCATTGTTGGTGAAGAGCTTTTGGTCTTACTGCATTTGCTTCATACCACTGCACTGGAGGTTATACCACTGCTCTGTCGTACATGTTTTCTTACTGTAGGATTTACTGGAGGTTATGCAAATGCCCTTATTTCTTATTTCAAGGGGCTATGATGATGTGCCCAAGGAAATATTTTCGTGCCATTTTCAATTTTCCACAACCTAGAAGGCCTCCACCGCCAGCACAACAATACAAGAATCTTGTTAATTTTCAGCATGATCTTGTTTTTGGTGTTCTCATTGCATGTAGAAAAGCTTGCTTGGGTGGACAAGAAGACATTGTATGTGATTTTGTACTAGTGTTCTCATTGCATGTAGAAAAGCTTNTATGTGATTTTGTACTATGTCAAAATTATATTTTTTTCTTCTTAGTCTCAAATTAGCATAAACCTGCTATTTGGAATTAATGGGCATCTATACAAAACATCCTTCCGTTTTATTTGTCTGCATTAGAATGACAAGGTGATCATGCTCGAAGTTTTAAGAGCATTCCTTGATGCTATTTGATATCTCTTAGCTGTATCATACATTTCATTTCTATCATGATGAGGGATTGGGGGGTTTTTTTTATATTGACATCCTTTAATGTTTTGCCTCTGAGCTTCATTATGTTGGCATTCAACAGTTACGGTCTTCCTTAGAATATTGTAGATGCTACAAATTTTGTTTTGAAATAATTAAATACTGTTGGTGAGGTGATATGTTGGCATTCCACTTCTAATGGTGACATGAAATGAGATGAAAGGGTGGCATGAAATAATTTATACATTCAGTTAGTGAGGTTATCTGTTAGCATTTTACTTGTAATGGTGACATGAAATGAGATAATTTTAGGCAGCTATATAGAACTGTAATCGACACTTGTGTTCGTAAGGTGAGCTTTAACATTGAATTGGTTTTTAATGATGCCATGAAGATGGGGGGATTGAGGCTTGTTCTATCACCCTTCTCTCAATTTCATTTCCAGAATCATACTTTCAATTGAAATTGTGGGGATGTAAAGTTGGGGGAGAATCACAGATGTTCAGTATGGTGGTTGAGCTATGATACTTGCCAATAAATAACTATGATACCTGTAACCCTGTCGTTTCAATGTTTTCAGGAGGTATAGTGCTTGTTTTGTTTCATAATTTAAATTTAAAATGCTATTCACGAGTTAAGGAGCATATCAAACTGTTTAAGGTGCAGTTAAGGCTGCAGCTGTTCACGTCTCCCTACTTTTGGTTATGTATATGATGACCCTTCATTTTTAACTAGGATTCCTGTGCATTTCAAATGACATCATGGGGGAGAATCATAAAGGCTTCTTGGTTCTGATAAATACCATTTCTGGGTCTCAAAATCTATTCTTCAAATGCTTATGTTATTGGTTAGTAGGTAACATTCATGATAAGTAGAAATTAAAATTGAGATGGGGATTCAGGCATATGAATTCTTTTGTTTGGATGAGTTCCTTTGTATGACCTAAACTATATATTGCTGCTTTTAATAGCAGCTTTGAGCTCATTTTATAATTACTGTGGATATATTGCTTTATGTTGGTTACTAGCTTTACCTCTTATATGACAGAGCATTTGAGATTAGAGTACTATACTACTGTTAATAACTTCACCTTTATTTTATGCCTTGCCGTGCACTATATGCGTCTACAAGTGTACTATCTTATATTACATTACCACAACAGGGGGAGGGGGGAATTTGTCGTGAGGTAAAATGGATTTTATTTAGGGCTGTAAACAAGCCGAGCCTGACCGAGCTCAGGCTATGCTCGTGTTCGGCTCGTTCGAATCTGGCTCGTGTTCGAAATGGCTCGTGAACAGTGTGTTCGTGTTCAACTCGAATAACAATTTACCGTTCGTGTTCGGCTCGAAATTGACTTGTTAGAATATAAAACTATTTTAATAAAAATTATTTTTAAAACAACTAATAATTTTATCTAAAAATTTTTCAAGAACAAATTTCACACCAAATTTCAGAGATTTATTAACTAAAAAAATGATTAACCCAAAAAACTTTACAAAATTGATTACAAAATTTTACACAAGAATATTAATATTATTTGACAAAAACTTACAAAACAAGAATCAATTTATTACAAATTTTAAAATGTACAAACTAAACAAGAGTACAAAAAATACAAATAAAATATCTAAATAAAAATCGAAATCTAAAAAATAATTGTATTGTACATTTAATTATTCTTATGATTTAAATACAACTCAAACTACTAAAACTAATTTCTGTAAACCACGAGCTCACACCATTGGAGCAAGAATTGCAGTAGTTATTTATATCGTTGTCTGTTCTTCCCGGCAACTGGGCGACAATCAAAGACCACCTGTTTCAATAAAAGCCTGATTTTTTAACTGAAATACTATCTATTTTGGTTATGGGATTAAAAAAAAAAAATAGATTTTTCAGTAAAAAAAGACATTATTTAAGAATCATTCTCCGATCCTCAGCACTTCAAAATATGACTTTTGATGATGATGAAGATCATGGCTCGATTAATTGAGAAGATTAAATAGGGATGAAATAATTCTACCAACTTTCTGTGGAAGAGCAATCCAATTTCCACCAGTTCCGTTCTGCTCTATGTAAGACTTGAGTTTGACATCTTTCTCTGGTGACCATTGTCCTTTCTTCACCTTCTCCTTATCACAACATGGAGCTCTTCCCATGGCGACAATCCTCCTCCTCCTCCTCCTCCTCCTCCCCTTCTTCTTCTTCTTCTTCTTTGTAAGAGTTTAAAATGAAAAATTAATGAGAGATTGGAATAATATAATAGTGGG
Source organism: Phalaenopsis aphrodite (assembly GCA_003013225.1). Classification (NCBI taxonomy): domain Eukaryota; kingdom Viridiplantae; phylum Streptophyta; class Magnoliopsida; order Asparagales; family Orchidaceae; genus Phalaenopsis; species Phalaenopsis aphrodite. The sequence goes on along the minus strand of NEWO01000056.1, from coordinate 2,202,558 downwards.
AAGAGAAGAAAGGCTGGGGTTTGTTTCCTTTCTTCTTCCTTGAAGTAGAATATATATGATGCAACCGTCAGCAATTTGGACCAACACTATCATGAGCTCACATATAAATAGTATAATAATGATTTTAATATCTAAGTTAACTCGTATATCTATATAGTTTGTGTATCTACATGGTTTTATTAATTCGTATAATACTAAAGTTTATGCAGTGACAACATGATAATAAATTCACTTGGGAGAGGAGTCAGAAGCTGAATAAGTTTGGCTCTGAAGATTCACACAAATATGATTCTTTCAAATCTAAAATAGAACTTTCGTGTGCTATATATATGTAAGAAGGAATTCTTGGTGAGAAAAATGAAAGGGCCCAAAACGTGATTAACTGGTATGAGAAGTTAATATTACACGCATCTCAAACCTTTCGATAGTACGTTAGCTTGTGTTGCCAAGCTTGCAATGCCAAACCTGACTAAAAAGGAGATTTCCCTAAAAAAGTATTATTTTCTAAATTACCATCTCCAATAGCAAGAGTCATATCATATGTTCTGCTCTTAATTAGCATATCTATCCCAACCTTCTGCAACTTCTTATATTCTTATCTTAATGGTTGCAAACTTGTGTTGCCTTTCAAAATTAAGAGTAAGTAGAATCATCTTAAAATACTTTTTATATTCTTATTTGAAAAGAAACTCTATGCTGATTTCATGCACCCTCATGAAGCACAAAACTGCAGGAATGAAAAAACAGAGGGCATAAAACAAGTTCCCACGAAACATTAATGAGGTACAACAAAAATTAAAAGACTTTTGAATAACCAGCTAAATGTAAATCCTGGTTATGTATTTCCATGGATAGGACCATAGTATTATAAATTTATGTATCACTTGCTTCCCGGGTCCACTAATTCGGCTATACACCCTTTATATAAATTGTACATGACAGATGGGTTCCACTCAGGACAATGTCAGAGTTCCATTTCATTCATAATTACTACTAAAGCTCACATATTAAAACCAAAGATTCAATTTATCACCATGATAACTTCAGCTAGCAATAGCACATCAACTAAATTTTTAGACCGAGAATCATAATATTTTTATGGAGCTCCTATGAATGCACTGCATTACAAGATATCTGAGAAAATGTTAGAATCTTTGACAATTTCATGGCGGGTCCACACTATATCGCAGTTATCATAGATCCATAATAATTTGAATCATGACAAAATTACGTTTTTGTTAACGTTGTCTTTATTTGGTTCTATCTTTTGGTCTCGTTCATCTTTGTTAATCTTTATATTTACTGTGATTCATATGAAAGTGTACATTTTTACATGTTCATTTGCGTGGGCTGCTGCATGTTGTTGGATGAGCTTCAGTCTTGTTTAACTTAACTAGCTTATATTCTTCTACGGTGGAAGAAAGTTTTTGATTATTATTTAACAGGATGCAAAGGAGCACCTTTCCGCGTTGGCTGACAAGCTAGGCTCTTCTCTTACTGATATAGATGTGAGTCGTCAATTGTTGTATTTGTTCAAATATTTCCGCATTATCTATCTAAATGATCAGGGAGTTCATGTTAACATTGTGGTTCTTAGTTAAATTTTTATATATTGCAGCTTATCAAATCTTCCCCTACCACAACAGATGCTTCTGAACAGGGTGAGGGTCTGAGACTTTCTTAATTTGAGCTTTAATATGTTGAAAAATTATTTGTACGATTTGCTTTACTATACTTCCTATTTACTCTTTGATGAGCACAAATTCATTCAATTAGTCGACCCTCAGATACCCTGAGACTGACTAGCATATATGCACTTCTTTAATGCGAGTCAGCAGTTAAACTGGCTAATTGATTTATTTCTTAGATTTATGATTGACCCGTGGTCAAAACATGCTGGCTTAAACTAATGATGTACATATATGCCGTCAATAGAGTTTTGATTGTAGATCTCCAACTACAACATATTCTTTAAAACAAGGAGTTCATCTAAGAATTACCTAATTTAACCTTTGGTAGGGTGAAAATTTATACTTGCAAGTTTCTTTAATATACTACATAGTTGTTTTTTTTTTGCCTTCTACATTTGAGAGAAATCTAAATCTATTCATATTTTATATCAGATATATCATCTTTTGATTGTGGATTTTGACTTGGAAATATTGTGTGTAATACCTATTGATCTTTGAGATCTTTTCTGAGGATGTTCCAAAATTAATGGAAACAAGCCAGCACATTTATATTTTTGCTATCATATGTACGCACACAATTTCTATATGTTTTCTTTGATCGTGTTACATTTGTCTGTGAACAACTAACATCTTTACTTTGTACAGTTAGAAGAATAAAAATATTTGAAAAGATCTCAGAATTCTCTGACTCAGGCTGTCATTTTATTATGTTTTTCTTTGGTATTTCCCTTTTCACGGTATGTATGGATAGAGACGGGACTTACCAAAATCATTGAGCTGTTGAATTGAATTCATTTCTGTTAAATAATGATGTGGCATTTATGCGAAAGGATAATCCATTATTCAATTTTGATTCGTTGATGGAGTTTCTGTAGATATTGCTTGATGTGTTGAACCTGATCCAGCTTGTTGTGTATCTTTCTTCTACACCCACAAAACTTCATCTAAAAAGTTTGTTTCTGACATGCAAACTGTAGCTTTTGAGATGTTAATCTGCTAGAAAACATTTCCAATTGAGATCTTATTTATTTAAATGCCACAAACTTCAATGATAGGTATCCTCCGGTAATTATATTTCAATCAATAATGCATTCTAATAATTATCTTCTTTAGCTAAATCGGAAGTGGTTTTGATTTGTTATTTTTTTTTGTTGATCATTGGGTGGATCATTGGGTGAATATTGAGTTATTTTGAGGGATTTTAGATGGAATTCATTTAGCGGCTATTTGGTTTGCTAGAAGTGGTACAATATAAAAGTGATATAATTTTATTTGTAATACTAGAGTTGTTTGATTTAATGTAAAATAAATGCAAGACTTTTCATTTTTTAATTGATTTGAAAAAAATGATATCAATGTATAACTGTTCGTTAGTGGTGGCCGTGGAGGGTGGTGGTTGACGATGTTGGGTGGTTGATAGTGGATGCTGGTGGGTGGTGGGCGGTTGTAAGAGATGGCAACCAACCAACCTGTCGGAGGGTGGTGGGGGCAGCGGCTAAAAGGCACGTTGTGGTAGTTGGTGGATGGTAGCTGGGAACACTTTATGCAAAGCAATGCATTTTGAATTTGCCTAAATCCAATGAATTCCAAATATATTGAAATTGAACTAGAGAATGAATTCTAAATGCATTGTAAATTTATATTGCATTTATTTTTCTTCTGCTGGAACACCAGAAATTTCAAAACTCCTGTAAAAGAAATGCAATGCACTTTTTTAGCTGCTGAGCAAACGACCCCTTAACTGAATGGTTTTATTGGTAGATTGTGCTTTGGAGGGATAGCCACATATAAATTTTTGTGGTAAAATATGAATATATTGGGATAGTTGTATAAGAAGGCATTTTTATATTTCATATGAAAAAAAAAAAAAAAAAAAAAAAAAACTAGAAAGCAATTACAATATGTTTAAATAGAAGGTTTCTTTTTCATAGCAGTCTTTTCTATGTGAATTATATATGGTTTATTATTAACGATTCAATTACAAATTTTCTGCTATTTTTTGCAAGTCATTTTTTGACGCTGGACTTTCCTCTGCGTGGACACGGGACGCGGGAGCGGAGCTTCCTGTATTGATGCGGGACTCATGGGTTCTTCCCGGAATCTCGGGCCGAGCGGTCCGTGCGAGACTCTTGATGGGGCGAGCGGCCTCCCTCTCCCCTCTCCTCCTTCCTTTTATATGCTTCTTTTTCGTATGGGAAGATTTTAATGGCTATTTCTTGACCTTTCTCATCTCCCCACACATTTCTTTTGTGTGGGAGTTTTCTACATCTCTTTCATTTCTTCATCAATGAGAGTCTATGATTTGCTGTTTTTTGATTGTAGGGTTGAGTTTTGCTTTATGTGCATTTCAGATTTCTTGTGTTTAGTCCTCTTCCTCATTGTAGGTCTGTATCCGAGGAGGCGGTGGTGCTCAGGTTGTATCCTCCTCCGAGGTGATAATGCATCTTCACTTTTCATTTTTCCCAACCCTTCTCTTATACTCCCTTTAGTCATGATGCATCTTCACTTTTCATTTTTCCCAACCCTTCTCTTCTACTCCCTTTAGTCGCCCACCACTTCAATCCCTCTCCAACACCTTCCTGCCACCCCAAACCGCTTGCTTCTTTGCCATCATCACTTTCGACTCACCAGTCCTTGCTGCCATCGCCCCGGGACAGCAAATCTTTGCTGTTCCTGCTGTTTCTGCCCCAATCTCTTGCTTTCGCTGCACAGGACTGCCAGCCTTCTGGATGTTCCTGCAGTTTTCTCACCTCGCCCTTTGCTGCCGCCACCCTTGCTAACTGTCTCAACCCACCAAGCCATCCTCTACCACCCTTGAGATGCACTTTTGAGGTGTTTGTTTGTGTCTTTTATGTGTCGGTGATATTATTTTTTTAGTTTGTGTTGTATTGTAACCCTATTTCTCTATTAATAAAAGTTGTTTGTGTTTCCGCTATTTTTTCTTCTAATTCCGGTATCGATTTTTTTTACAGCAGTGTAATATACATCCAACATAAAATATATTTCTTGTAGTTTGAATTTTCAAACGAATCAAAATTTCATGCATCATTAATCTTAAGGCTTATAGTATGAGTTCAGGTTTTTAGTTTCATAATTTAATTTTTTATAAATGAACATTTAACGTGCTGAAAGGACATTTTACAAGCTCAGAAGCCTTATATTATAAAATGATTGGGGACTACCATAGCTTAGTAGGATTTTGATGGTGCTAGTGCTGTGAGAGATTGTAGTTTTGTATTAGCGGCGCCCCCAATGTGATGACATGTGGAGACATTCAATAGTGCAAGTTACAAAATGCTTCGAGGTTTCAAATTTCAATTTCCGTTGCAGAATTTCGTTCTCAAAACACATCTTGAAAGACTGTTACCTTACTGTTTTGTTTGTGTATTATCTGTTAATTTTAACTTAAATTGTAAACTTACATTTAAAAACATAGGTCATGTATGCAAGATTTGTATGGATGGGATGATGTGATACCAAATTTTATCCCAACTGATCATTTAGAGATTATTTTTATTTGTATAAAAGTACTCGTTCAAAGTCAGAACTTACAAATAGGAAAAGGAAAGCTAAAAAAGGATGCATCTGACCCTGTTGTAAATATGCAAATTTTCTAAGTTGAAGATATCTTATATATGAATGCACGGTTATGTATTCATTAAAATTTGAATTTTTTCCCGTAAGTACTTATATTTAATAATTTTCTAACACTACTATAGTCGTGAAAGTTCTTACTAAATTATGCTTGCAAATATTGCCATACTCTTTACTAATTTTTGAGGGTACTTTACAAATGTTATATCATTTGGTTTGTGATCAAAACTTGCGAATATTTTCCTTATGTCGCCATTATTTAAGTGGCGTAATGTCTAGGTTTTTCTAAATGCAATTGATGCTAAAAAAATGCAATGCATATTTTCAGAAGGATTTTAAGAGAAGTTATGCGCCTTGAGGTGTGTCTCTGAGAGGCATGTGCAAAGTGCTTCAAGTTGTGGGGAAATAGAGGCACCTTGAACTCGTGAGGTGCACCTCATGACATTATCTTGATGTTTTTATATTAACTATGGAAGTGGAGGATGATTGAGGTTCAAAATGATGCAAAAGATTAAGAGTATTTAAATACAAGTAAGGATGAGGAAGGTAAAAAATAAATCAATTATGGTGATAATTTTAATGAAGGCCCTCTAGGCGAAGGGTGTGGAGAGACTTTTGAATTGAAATTCTTATCTTTTAATTCATAACTAGTTTTTCTTTGGATATTTTCACATGATTAATTATTAGACTTCATATTCTAGTTTACTTGTTTATCTTGGACTTCTTGAATATTATTGAGTGCGCATTAATGATCTTTTATGATATTATGTTATGCTCTAAAGCTATTACTTTTTAATGTTTTTTAATTTATAATTTAATTTATGATTTTTTTTATGCTTATGTTTTAAAACATTTTGGGTCTCAAGACTCACCTAACCAAAAAAAAAAAAAAATCTTTGATATTCTGTTGTGCGATCTTAAACCTTGCATCAAACAAGTAATAGCCACTAAGAATTCAACTATATAATTAATTTAGTTCCATAATATTAATTTTCATTTAAAATTGAGCAATACGAGGTGCGCCACAATAATTTTTATATAAAATAGTAATGAGGCTTACACGTAATTGTCGGAGGCTGATGTGTACTCATCACCCAGGTAGGGGTGTTCCTCACCTCAATTTTTGGTGCAACTTGATTTTTTTTTAAATAAAAACTAAAAACCAATATAAATACATCCCATTTATTAACCTTCACTTCTCATACCAATACAATTGCCAATAAGAAATAAATAAGAAATGTATCCATAAATATTTGTGTAGTTGAAGTTGTCTCTCTACATAGTCATCATTTAATAATTTATTTATCGATATTATTGTTTAGAAAAGAGAAAGATGTCTGAGATTGAAGGTGATGAGGAACGTGAGAACGTTGATATAACTGAAAATGAGACGGGGAAGAAAATAATTAATTATGTTGATTATTTTTATGAAGATATACTAAATGATGAGAGTGATGGCGAATTTTGATTTAAAAAATTCTATTATTGATGGCTTGTGATATTTTAAGTTTTTTGGAGGATACTTTCTGTGGGAGAAAGTGTTTCGTGCTAAATTTAGTTTGGTTGTTATGTTATTATATTTGAATATTGTTTTTGATATCTTATCTTACATTGATAGTTTGATGTTTGTAAAACTCGTCTAATTTTATTTGATTTTAGAATATTATTATGTTACATTTTGCTTTCATTCATTTGTTTTTTCAAACTTTTTTGGGATGTTGATATAAGATTTTTAAACGTGTCAGTATGATAGGATTTTGGTGTATTACTACAGAGTTTGAAGTTTATATGATAGTTGTTCTTTATGTAATTTTGTGAATTTGAGGATTACGTTTCAAAAATGCCTTAAAACATGCTTTGTTTCACAATGAAAAATTGCTCAATACCTAATTGAACAATTTTAAACTTTTCTATAAACTTTAAAAGTTCAGAAAGTAGAAGAAACTCAAATTTGAATGAAGAAGTGATGAATCTTTACAACAACATCAACAACAACAAGCCTTTATCCCATTGAGTGTGGTTGGCTACATGAATCCTATTTCTCCATTGAGGTATGTGTTTTTGAAAACACGTAAGCACTTTGAATCAAGTAATGATAAAAAAGCAAACATGTAATATGTTTAAATTAAATAATAATATAAAATATGTTACTCAATTATTAAAGCAATGAAAGGTGCTATAGGTGAATAAATTAAAGAGAAGAATAATTAAAATGTGATTGGCATATCTGGTATTCTTCGACCATTTCATCTAGAAATAAAATATCTGAGGAAAGATTTATTTTCATTCATTAATGGTACCTAATTGAAATTTTGGCTCTCCTATCGATATTACAGGAAATCATATGAGAATTAAAAAAATAACAAAATTTCTGAAATAATCTTTAAGGTAAGAATATCAGAGGCTTGACTCAATTATGTGAACTAATGCCATTATTTTTTTTTCCATTATTGACATTGGTTGTGCATAGGACATTTGCTTGAGCACATGTTATGCTGATTTTCGAAATCAAACAAAGAATGACATTGTTGATCATATCTTACATTTTTTTAAGTAACATTGTTTCTAACAAACTGATACTGGTGTTAACCGAATTAATGGCGAAAGTGCCACTTTTATTCCTGAAATCAAAAAGTGATTACAACAAAAGACACTCGAAACTCGAAAGTAGCAAAAGACGACACAAACTCAATTAGGGCTTAGGTCGATGTTGGTGATGTTGTGGTTTAAGGAGAAAAATTACACATGGATGGGTGGAAGGCAGCAGGGACGCCTGCTATTTGCTATTGGATGGCAGGAAGGTGGGTGACAACAGAGTATGTGAGGTGGAAACAACAGGATGAGGTGGCAGGGTGTTGGAAGGATCAGGTAGGCTCACGACAACGGTAAATATTTACCTACAGAGAACGCACACAACTCTCTATGCATAATCCCCTCAATAACCTCTGCGAAAGTTATTTGGGGGTTATTGTGGAGGTATTTCGGCGTTATTTAGAATCAATACCCTAACACCAGATAAAATGTGAAAGTGTAACCGCGGAGGGTACTGACTGCAAATAATGCTGAAATAACTCCGCAATAACTCCCTAATAATTTTCACAGAGATTATTGAGTGGTTATTGGGAGGGGATTATGCACGTAGAGCTGCATGTGTTCTCCGTACGTAAATAAAAGAAGAAGAGTTGTGGGGCTGCGGTAACATCGTCGGATGGCTCAACGACAATAGGACAACGAGGGAAAGGGCTTGTATAGGGTTGTGGCGGTGATGCTAGATGGCGGGACATGGGTAGAACAATTAAGGGAAGGAGTGGATGGGCATAAGCAGCGGCGGTTGGGACAGCGAAAGCAGTGCCGCATGTGGCTGGGAGTAACAATTGCAGCGAGAGGGGAAGAATAGAGTTGGCGGCTGGATGGGGGAAACATGATAAATATCCTCGCAGGAGCAATCTATAACTGGAACACCACTCGTTCCTTGGGAGACATTCTCCACCTCAGATGAGTTATAATCCGAGCACCTTCTCAACTCGTGATACATCCCTGGAACTAGAAAACATGGACGCCGACACCTGTCCTGACAGAAAACAATTCAAAAACTAGCTTTCAAGCTTTAATTCAACACATATATAGGAAATAACTAAAATTGAATGTAAGATAATAGGAGAGAAAACATACGGAAAACATGACTGTTTCGACAACTTGTCTCCCTTCTCCTGCAATATATATTCTCGCCGTACTGTAAGATTTATAGTATCACTAGAAAACTATGTAGGGAAGCTTTCTGTCAATCTTTCGAGATTGGTAGAGCTTCGACATCATTCGTTAAAGCTTTCGTTTACCCATTTAAAGTAACATAACTACTATTATTTCTTAGGGTTGACAGGTCTTCAACTGCGCTCTGAGAAGCACTTGGATGCCATTAACGATTGCACCGTCCCCAAAGCACTTGAGGAGTTTCCACTTGAGAGCAAATATCCATATTGGTCCAACTATCTGGGGGTACCTTGCTCTGTTGAACAAGGATTCCATGCCAAGTGCATTATGCTGAATTCTTCAAAAGCAACCCAAGATTGGTTCAACCTAACTCGAGGTGAGGATAATCTAAATCTCCCTGGATGAAGGCGGTTAGGTTGATAAGCTAGCGAACATGGTATCCTGAAGCTCTCTCAGTACTTGTTGTCCTGTATCTACTACCGATTTTTCTCTCTCGCCCCTCTACCATCACTAAGACGATCCTCACTATGCCTCTCTGTTGGCATAGACACCTGTAATATTGGACTTTACAAAAGGTTAAACTATGTGCTTGCCATCTTTGGTGAATGAGTATGTGCTATTATACTCATTCTATTGAGTCTTGCAATCATACTGTCACAATTTTCCCAAAAAAAAGTGACAAACATCCATGAACATCACATTACACCAAACTTGATCCTGCAGCTGGCATCCAATCGAAAATTCGGAGGCACCTCCCTTCAATGCTGATACTATTCTTCTTCTTAAACCATATTAGGGAATATGACTGAGGATGTCTCAATCGTGATGCTTAACTTGTCCACCATCGGTGCTGACGCCGCATTCTTGCTATTTCCTCCATCGATGATGTTGTTGCATATTTTCCCCTTCACAGTGCAACGGGCATATAATGTATTTTGGCGAAGAAGTACTCATCGAACTACATGCATCTCACCCTCATCTCATGAAAGTTGATACTCGTCACTCTTTTCTGTAGTTGCTTCCTCGTCACTTCTTCCACTGTCCCTTGCTAGGTGAAAGTCACAACTCAGCTCGTCGAGCAACTGAAAGCGATGTCTAAAAGTCATTACATCTAAAGCATTTCTTGGCTAGGAATGTAGTGGGCATGCTACTATTCTCAACTTTCTTCTCACTCTGAGTGGTTTTGTCCTGCTTCTGACCAATCTACTCCATTTACTGCACGCGGTCCTCCTAAAGTCTCGAACTGTGGGTGGCTGTCTGATTGACGGTGGTTGCTGTTTTTATTTGTGTCGTCTCTCCACTTTAAGTGCTAAAGTCTGCTCGTCCCTCGGTGTCCACTAGGGTTGTAGTGGGCCACATTAATGATGGAGGGCTTCAAGCCTCCCAAATACCTAGCTATGGTGTGCTCCTCAGTCTTCTTTGACTCCCACTTCAACTTAAGCTGCATAAATCTACTGTGTACTCCTCCATTGATAGCTGTTGCTGCAGGCAGTGGAGTTTTAAAAAATATCCTGGTGGTAATGCAGGAGCAGGTACTTTCGCCGCATCTCTCGTTTCATCTTCTCCCAAGAAGTAATTCTGTCTTGTCTTTCTCTCTGTCTCTCCATCTCCTGGATCTCCACGACAAATATGCATTCTTCTTCAACTCGATGGCGGTGTGTTTCACTGTTCTGTCATCAGATACCTACTTGTATTCAAAGATCCGATCAACAATCTACATCCAATCGAGGAAATCATCTGAATCCATTCTCCCCTTGCAATATGATGGTCAACCTTCATTCCCAGATCTTTGTATATTGTAATAGACACTTTAGCTCGAGGCCTTGATCGATACTATTCCTCAAAGCTTTATGGTCTGCCTTCTTGTCCATTGGTATCATCTGTACAGAAGGGATTCATGTGTTCTTCTTGCTCTCTTTCACGGATTTCACTATTACGACCGACGAGGATCCCGTCTTGTGTTATTCTTTCAATGGCATCGAGCCAATGTAGCACTCAATGAAGTAGCCGCTATATGTTGGTGGAAAGAGGTGTGTAAGGTAGAGAGAAAAGAAAACTTTCAGGGATGATTTTAGGGGGATTGAAATTCTAGGATATGACTAGAGTTAGAATAACTTTGATACTAAATGATATATGAGTTAACCCAAATAATAACGAAAATTCAACTTTTTTTTAATGAAATCAAATTTGGTTTACAACCAATGACACTAAAAAATTCGAAACTAGGAAATATCAAAAGATGACATAAACTCAATTAGGGCTTAGGTCGAGGTGGTTGCGTTGCGGTTTAAGGAGGAAAAATACTCAGGTGGTTGGGAATGATGGAGTTGGTTGCTGGATGGGGGAAACATGATAAATATCCCTGCAGGAGCGAAAGACCTTTAGCCGGAGCACCAATCATTCCTTCTGAGACCGTCACCACCTTCGATGAGTTATAATCGGAGCACTTCCTCACCTTCAAATACAGCCCTTGAACTATAAAAACTTGACGCCTGCGCTGTCTTGACAGAAAACAATAAAAAATTTACTTCCAAACCCTAATACAAGAACTAAAAAGGAATGAAGAGAACATAAGAAAGGAAAACAAGATTGTTTCAGCAGCCCATCTCCCATCTTCTGTGGTACTGTAGCAGTGCAAGAAAACTGTGCGGAAAACCTCCCATGTCATGAACCTTATGATTAGTACGTATACTATAGTATGTTCTGATTATTTCCTGTAGCATCATTTTTAACAGGCTCCTAACCGACCTGGTTGATAGATTTAACATGACTACCTGTGATTCTAGTGAATGTTAAAAGTAAAATGTCTATCTCAGCACCAACTTCATTTTTGACAGAAAAGTATAATTCTGAAACTCTGCATCATTTCATGTGGAATTAATACGTTCTTCACTAGTTAATGATAGGTTTTGAAAATCTTTTCTACTAGAGAAATCCTTCCTTGCAATTGTGTAAAGAATTTTGAAAAGATTTCTGCTGTAAGTTAGAAAAGAGATGTGTTTACTCGAGCAGGCAAATCGTTGTCTTGTTGGAGGAGGCTCCTAATTGCTAGCAGCTAGTTACTAGATGGGTCTGGAAAGGTAATGAAGCATGCAATTTGCTTGAATCTTAGGAGTTATGCGAAGAATATCTTTCTTGATTCACTGTATCAATGTAACTTCAAATGATCATGATCAACTTCATACACTCTGGCATTGTATTCTCGATTCCTGTGGTTGAAATTCTTTCTTGTCTTGCAGATTTTGACGAGAAGGCTGAAGATGCCATTGATTATGAGGATATTGATGAGCAATATGATGGGCCAGAAATACAGGCAGCCACAGAAGAAGACCACTTGCTGCCAAGAAAAGAATTCTTCTCTTCAGATGCATTTTTTTCTTCTTTAAACAGCAAAGCTTCTATTTTTGATGAAGAGGATTATGACGAGGATGAAGAAACAGGTAATGAAAGCAAAATCAAGGAAAATATTGATGAAAGTGAAAGCATTTCTTTGGCAGGTCAGGCTCAGAAAGTTGGTATGTTTTTTGTATTTTTTTTTTCCTGTTATTTTGTGTTTATTATGAAACACTACATAATTATCCATTATAATATTGGCTTCTTTTGAAGCTTTATAACGCTTTGTAGTCATTTTTATCTCATGAATTAATTTTGCTCTGAACCTGTTCTACATTGGTGCACTTCCAGGACAATTATATTTAGATTTTGCGTCTTTTTAATCTGCCCTGTCAGATTAAGAGAATGCCTTAAACTGTTTTAGTATCATTTTTAAACTCCTTAGAAGTTGTGAATTTTCTGTGTTCCGTTGCTTCGAGTATGTGTTTGAGTACAAAATATGTCTCTTTAGAAATTCAACTGGACTTACCAAAATAATAATAATAAAAAAAAGTAAAAAAATAAAATGTGTTGTAAATGTTATGCTATTTACCGTTGAAGGTAATTATGGAGTGCGTTCTTGGCATTTATATTTTCCAGCTAATGCATCTTGGCTTTCACTGTTTTTTTTTGTGATTTAAGCTTTAGCAGCCTTTTAGATATTATTTTAGGTTGAATTACTTGCATAGCACCTGAAATATTGCTATTTACAAAATGATCTACTAGTTCAATTTTTAGAACTCCAAGCCAATGTGTGTACTTTTGTCACAATGAAATCATTGGGAATTTGATAAAAAGGAAAAATATGGATTTTATTATGAATTTTGATATTTGAGTGAGATTTTGGAAAATGATTGTAATTGGTGGTTATTTTATAAATAGCAAAGTTTAGGCTGTTATGTATCTAATTCTCCCTTTAATAGTAGCATTCTTTTAAATTTGAATCTGAACTGGCGTAGTTTATCTTGAAGCATGTATTCACTTGTTAAATTTTTTTGGGTTGTAAATTTTGCTTCTAATTATTTTAGACAGCAAATTGAGTAGGTGGTGACTTTGTTCATCATATAGCTTTAACGCTTTTAATAGTGGTGTGAGCCTTCTTTTTCCTTTTTGTTGATAGCTTTGTTTTCTGTGTTTTGGTGACCTTGCTTTTCTGTTATACAGGTGGGGATTTGGAAGTGGCCTCTGCGAATATAGTATCGTTTGGTGATGATCTGCCTTCTGGTGGATCTTTGGAAGCTGAAGAAGTAGCGTTGGAGCCGGCTGTTTTTCAGGTTGTTTATTAGCTTTGTTTTCCTTAATTTTTTTTTTCCGATGATTTCTTTTACTTCATGTGGCTGAAATTATTTGGTGTTGAATGCATACATTTAAGCTGTCAAGCATGGCTTAAACCTGTTTTAGGCATGTATTGGAATTTGCTTACACATTTATTTATGTTCTTTCATTTGCATTTAGGGTAAAAAACTTTTTTTTTGCTTTTGCACCAATGATTTTTGATTGATTTGCTTTTGTTTTGCTCTGTGCTTTTTTTGGCTGATAAGTTCTTCAGTTGAAATCATCATCAAACAACTATAAAATTGTCAAAATGGTAATGGAAATATTGCTAACCTACTCAGCGGGCTTTGCACCACACACTGATGATTCAATAACCCTTCCAGTTCAGGTTAAACAAGTTTTTTGTGTTGGTTTTTCGTTATATTGTTGACCGAATAAGATAAAATAAAATAAAGTTTAAAATATTAACTGCTCCCATTCTCATTTGATTTCTAAAACAGTTTCCACTCCACAATCGCATAGATTATCAAAAGCCAAATTTTTTCGTTGAGTTATTTTAAAATTTTTATTTTTTAGGCTCGAAATCGAACTGGAACCCCAACCCTCAACTTTCTCTCCTGCTCGCAGCCTCACCGAAGCCTTTGGCTGCCTTTGCGATACGGTCACAATTAGTTCCAACGGAAAAGCAATGATGGATTTTGGTATACAAAAATCCTTATGAACTCCCATCTTTCTTTTCTTATGTGCTATTTTCCTTGCAATACAAACACAACTATTACTTGTAGGAAAAGCCAGCGCGAGATTGCGGCATCCAAGGAAGTCCAAAATTCCAATCTTTCTCCTTCACGGTTCTCTTATAACCCATAAAACCCATCCATTGGCTTGAATCCCTATTCATCTGGCGTGGCAATACAATTGTGATTTGAGTTTGCGGGAAAGCAACAACTGGATCGTGATGTACAAAGGCCTCCAAAGCCTCCTATACTTACATGTACACGCTACAGAGCCACTTGATTCTTCTGTTGGGTTTGACACTTTCTGCTTTGTCTCTTCTTCATACTTGTAAAGGCCAAATTCCTTCAGCGCTATTGCTCTGGGGTGAGTGCCATGGATGAAATCATTGGAAGCAGAAGATGCATAAATTTGAGGAATTCTTGGACTGTTGTAGCCTCAACCTAGACCTTGTCAAAGCTGTCGTGCAATGGATAAGATTTGCAGCAGCATAAAGTCTTCCAATATCTCTAGAAGAACATACATTACCTAGAAAAGAACAGCGTGATTTCCCTCCGCACCATGGCTAATCTATGGTCTGAAGTCTTCATACAAGCTGATGTGCCTGATACATGACATTTTTGTTGACATTGGAATGGGTTTTCCCCATGAAATCTACTTGGTATGAGGCCTTAGAGTTCATTTCAGTGGGAGAATCGAGATTAACCAAACAAATAGAAGAGTATACCCACTTGCTACAATGAAAGCCCAAATCTTCTTGGTTTGTAAAGGTATCCGTGAGCAGCTTAAGATACCAATAAGATTCGTTGAAGTACCATATGTCTTATAGATCGATGGTTTAAAGGTCTCCCTTTATGATTGTAGTGTCTCACGAAACTGACCAACATATTTAACAGACAGTTAGGTAAGCTAGGCACCCCATGCAACCCCCTAAGTAGGGATGACGTTGGTAGAAAATAACATAAAAATGTAATATTTGAACTTGTAAGATAACTTAGATATGAAATATCATAAATTAGGGCTAAGCTTAAACATAAATGTCATTTTTAATTGCTAAAATAAAAATTTAAATTTACTTCTCGCTACCGAATATGTAAGTCCAATTTCCACGCAGACAGAAGTTGGCCTTTTAAGAAAATCAAAATATGATTTTACAGGACTTGGACTCACAATACACTTACTAGCGAATATGAGGTAGTCTTCTGAAAAAGTCAAAATGTGATTTTGGGCACACTATAAAGATAAAATATTCATATAAATTTTTAAATAACCTTACGACTAAATGAGTTGTAAGGCGACATTGAAATAGAAAGTGATTTCTTGAGTTTACCTAAGTATTTTAAGATTTGTGCAATTCAAAGGACTTCAGGCTTCTATGCAAATAAGACATCTATACTCTTTAGAAATTTTGAGGCTTGTATTTACCTTTGAAATTATTTTCTTAGCCTTTGAAATTCTATGCAAATGAGACGTTTGAAATTATTTATTCTCTTTAGAAATCTTATAGTTGGATTCGAAGATAATGTTAAGTGATTAGATTCGTTTGTTTTGAGAATGCTACGCGGGTTAATATGAAACTATTTTGAAATATCTTGTTCTAATAAATGCGCAAACCAATAAAAAAAACATGCATATATTTTTAAATTGTTTGAATATATGAAATTGAACGCTCGCGCGTGCTCTAGTTAAATTGCTAAGTACTTTAACCAACAATCTGACAATGTTGCGTGGCTTAACTTAAAAATTAAGTTTTTAAAACTCGCACGTGCTCCACAAAATTGACAAAATGCAAATGAAATTTTCACTCAAGTTGCTCTTATTTTGGGAAGTGTATAAATTTCCTTAATAAAAGGTTCGTGCTTATCTTAAAGCTATTAAATCTTTTGAAATCAAATTCAATATAATTCAACTAAGCATGCTCTCAATCAAGCTGTTTTGTCTATAGGGCATAATTGCAAGTCTCACTCAATTAGTTCGATTCTTCTATTAAGGAGTCGATGGTTCTAGGAAATTTAATAACACCCAAATAATAAATATAAAAATTTGGAAGTTCATTCTCCTCCTATTAATGACTGAAGTTGACAAAGTTAATGTTTTAAATATATTAAAGTGACAAAATTTCAAATAAATTGCTAACATAAGTGTTTTTAAATGTTCAATTCTTCGATGATGGTGAGTTGATTTGAAAATTTCAACCGAGGTTTATTTTTAATAAATATTTCACAAATATCTATATAAATCTAAACTTTTTAATTCATGAACTCGATTCTCTGTAAATAAGACAACATCGACACGGTTTCAATGTTGAATCACATGTCAATGTTAAAGTCAATTATTTACAAGCATGATGTAAAGTCACCAGGGTTCAAATAAAGTAATCAAATCCCCCATGATTACCGTGTTGATTGTGAATTTCAACAAGAGGAGTCTATTTTTAAAGTTAAATTTAAAAGTATACTCGAATAAATTCAAATCATATATTTGATTCTCTGTAAGGTAGAACAAAACTGACAATGCTTATGTATAAATATATTTTCTTGTTAGGTTCGATCTTTTACAAGCGAAAAGTAAAGTCACATGCATTCAAATAAAACAATAAAATCTCCCATGATGACCTTGTTGATTGTGAATATAAATTGGAGACCGAGTGGTTTATTTTTAAAGTTAAATTTAAAAGTATGTAGAAAAGGGTTGACAAAGTTCATGTACAAATATATGTTTGTATTAATCTCAATCTTTTACAAGTAAAAAAGTAAATTTAGCATGGTTTAAATCAAGTAATTGAATCTCCGATGATGCCGTGTTGATTAAAAATCTCAACTGAAGAGGTCAACTTTTAAATTAATTTTAAAATCTAAGTTATAAAAATAACAAAGCAAGACAATTAAGTTAAAATCAATCACCTAAAGGCTTAAGTTAAACAAATCAAAACATTGAAGTTAAAATCAATCACATCAAAATTTAAATCAAACTCCGTATAACATTTCTTATAGTTTGATGAGGGTCATAAATTTTAAATTGATTTTAGCTCACAAATAATAAATGTGACATTAAGTGTATCGCTATACTCACACTCAATGCAATCTCACGCTAGTAAGGACGTGACCCGAGTCACCTGTCCGCGTTACTTGAACCAACGAATCAACAAAAAGATTGGTTACCACTAGAGTTTTCTGACTGGGTGATTTGCTACCAAATGACACTATTATATTATTTTGACGACTGTAGTCATTATATTTCTTAACGACTTTCTATCATTTGAACTATGAACCTTAAGATTTATTTGATTGGCAGAAATAATTTTTAGCTAAGGTCGATTGAAATTTGATCTTTCAAATAAAATCCACTTTAGATCCACAAGGATCTCTTGGACGACACAGTACTGGCTTTAATTACCCGGGAGAGGAATCGATGCTTCGAATAGAGGGATAAGAAAATAAATAATTGAAGAAGCGAGGAGACAAAAAATCGAATAGAGGGAGGAGGTGAAGTGAAAGGTTCGAAAGTCAAGGAGGTGAGTTCGCCTATAAAACGTTGTAGTGGACTTACTGCAACATTGAAAGACTTTGATAACGAGAGGGGGATCTAGCGAGTAGGGCTTAGGTTAGTTAGAAAACTGCAAGCCAGGGCTATTTGCACGCGTGCAATTCTGGCGACGAAGTTGGCGTGCTCGATAGAGGAGAGATCATGCGAGCTGTGTTCGAATCGAGCATGGACCGTGTGGTCAACATAAGGGAGGTGAAGGCGTGAGGATCCCGTGAAAGGGAAGAGTCGACAAAGGAGGAGGCATCAATGCCTCATGCGGTAGTAGGGTTGTAAAAGAGCCGACTCGTGTTCGGTTCGTGTTCGAAATGGCTCGTGAACAATGTGTTCGTGTTCGGCTCGAATAACATTGTCATGTTCGTGTTCGGCTCGAAATTGACTCGTTAGAATATAAAATTATTTTAATAACTATTATTTTTTTTTAAAAAAAAAAAATTTTGTCTAAAAATTTTTCAAGAACAAATTTCATACAAAAATTCAGAGATTTATTAACTGAGTAATAGAACCATTAATTTTTAATTTGGTATTTTAACTGAATAATAGAATCAATTATTATAACATTAAATTTTCCTCCATTTTCTTAAAACTTAAAAATCAACATTATGCATCTCAATTCTTAATAACAACTTAAAAGAAAAAAAAAAACAATAATTATTTTTTGCTGAATAATAGAACCAATTATTATAACATTAAATTTTCCTCCATTTTCTTAAAACGTAAAAATCAACATTATGCATCTCAATAACAACTTAAAAGAAAAAAATCAAAAACAATAATTATTGTTGGGTAAAACTGTAAACTCTATATCCTCTACATTTCCTCTATTTACATGACAAAATCTTCATTATTTTCCCTCGAAGTAGATGATGATGATCGAGACATCGTCGTGATATCTTCTAACGCCAAGCGGTATCTCCAGCAGCTCATAAAAATCCATACCTGCAACCAAAAATACATAAAAGCCCAGAAAGCTTATATTTTTTCTTTCTTACATCAGAGAAATCTTCTAACACCACGTATTATTAATATATGAATTTGCGAAAAAAAAAGCTATCCTTAAATTGATTTACTCAGAAACTAATGTTTAGAGCACAAAAAATGCATTCAAAAACAGATTTTTGTAATTAGAAACCAACATTAAAATTAAACTCTGTAAAGCAAAATGAGAAAAACAGATTTTTGTAATTAGAAACCAACATTAAAATTAAACTCTGTAAAGCAAAATGAGAATTTGCTTCTGTATGTGAAGCAATTATAATCTTATCAGCATTTTTGGCTGCACGGAAGAGAACTTCTTCTACAAGATGTTGTGCAGGATCGCCTTTCGGATTCGTCGAAATGAATAACTCGACCTCGGCGACGGCTTCTTCATTTGTGAAGTATTGATAAAGTCCATCAGGAGAAAGTATTAGGAATTTATCTTTTGAGCTGAGTCTATGATGAGATAGAAAAGGGTTGCATGTGATGTATGGTTAGGTTCCAATGTAATCAATTCTGAACATCTCCAGAATTGCATTATTCCATTTGGGCTGGAAATCAAAAAGAAAAAAAAAAAAACTAAGAGATTAGTATGAAATGAATGATTTTTGAAAAAAAAATATCCGCAAAAAATGCAGTTAATAATGTTATTAAGATTTCAAGTATCTCAACAATTACTAAAATCAAAATCATATTTGTTTTCACTCTAATAACATTACAGAATCATTAGATCAATACAACATTTTTTTTAAGAATTGAATTTGTGAGAGCTAAAAAGCTGAATCAACTAAAATAAATTCAATAGCATGGCATATACCTGCTTCAAAAAGCCAGCCCCAAAAGCTCTCGTCACCTTCAATGATCCCTTGACTCGATCATTGACAATGGCAGAAGAGTCCTCAGGATGCTCATTTCTTATTCTCTTAACTTCGTGAATGACAGAAAAAAAAATATAACATTACTTCAGATTATTTCACCGAATGAAATCTTAAGAGAAAAATTAAACTTTTATACCTCAACACTGGTGCTGTGATCCTTTGTAAGCTGCAAGGAAACTAGACTCTGCAAACCCTTCATCTGATCATCACTACAATCATAATTCTCAGAGCACCAAAAATGATTTACTCAGGAAACTAGACTTTGCGAAAAAAAAGCTATCCTTAAATTAATTTACTCAGAAATTAATGTTCAGAGCACAAAAAATGCATTCAAAAACAGATTTTTGTTTCCTTTGATGTAATTAGAAATCAACATTAAAATTAAACTCTGTAAAGCAAAATGAGAATTTTGCTTTTGTATATGAAGCAATTATAATCTTACCAACATTTTTGGCTGCACGGAAGAGAACTTCTTCTACAAGATGTGCCGGATCGCCTTCCGGATTCGTCGAAATGAATAACTCATGATTAGCATAACTATCCCAGTCTTCTACAACTTTTTATATTCTTATCTTAAAATGGTTGCAAACTTATGTTGACTTCCAAAATTAAGAATAAGAATAATCATCTAAAACATCATTTCATATTCTTATCTTAAAATGGTTACAAACTTGTGTTGCCTTCCAAAATTAAGATTAAGAATATTCATCTAAGACATCATTTCATATTCTTATCCTAAAATGGTTGCAAATTTGTGTTGTCTTACAAAATTAAGAATGAGAATAATCAT
>NEWO01000056.1:2163957-2175987 GCA_003013225.1 Phalaenopsis aphrodite | reverse complement strand
TTAATAAATTTTTTATATTCAATAACATAATAAATTAATTAAAGTTTTGCAATACCCATATTTATTATAGGCATAAATTTTAGAAGAGTCGACGTCATGGCAGATTAATCGACATCGAGATGAGTACTCATATTCTTCTATTTTGATAATATTTTACTTTTTCTAGACCAAATACATTTATTGATACTATTATTAGTTATAATTGCATTACTACAAACTCGAGATTTTAAATTCTTGTGATTTTTTGTTCATATTTATATGAATGATATGTATGCACAACAATACTTAATTTATCATAAATATTGAATGATTTTTTAAGTTTCTTGAATGCCATACAAATGAGAAATGAATATTTATTGTTTGAAAGTAATATTTTTATTGGATGTTTGTATGTGCATGATTGACTATGATAGTCACCCATTGATGGTAAAAGTGGGGGAACACTAAGTTATTCGTGCACGCAAATGGAAAATGATATTGGTATTGAAATACCTTAAATGATACATTTTTAAAACGGTGCTCCTGTGATGATTGTACAAATATAAAATAATATTGATATAGTAAGGTTCAATGATACCATCTCAAATGTTTATATTGATTTGTTAAAAGTTTAACTGACATGCATTTTAATTTCTTTTTCCTTTTATTACTGTAATTTAGGAATATGAGTATTCATTGGTTTTTTTATTGGTTTTTTTAGCTCAATGTTATTTTTAAACTAATTTTTTAGTTTAATTTAAGTGATTTAAAAATGAGCGATAGAAGGGATAATATTTATAGAAGACACAAACAATCAGTAACGATGTAAATTTAATTATAATTTTTTAATTTAAGATGTTTAGTGGCTCTTTCATTTGATATATGGTAAATGAATATAGAAAATTTGATTCCTTCCGATCGCCCGACCGTCTGTTATCGTCTTGGTTAAGTCCAAGCATCACCAGCATGCCGAGTCTACTATATTCTTAGACTAAGTAGATTGGAGATCATGACGACCTAGCACGACATAATCACGTGATCTTGATCGGGTTTTCCACCATTTCCCTCACCATTGCTTTAAACTCAATGTGATAAATTTTATAATCTAAAACCACGAGTCTGCTGCTACCATATTGAATATTTATTGTTTAATGAATAGCCTTTATTGAAAGCGCTCTCTTATTATTGGGAGATGTAATTAATCATAGGGACTTGCACCCATAAAAACCCTCAAATCTCGGATCATAAAGTTCTTGCAAGATGAGGGAAAAATTTTTGTATAATGTCTTATTTACAATCCAATATGCCTTTTGAAAATTTGGCTCGAAATACCAAAATACAAAAAACTCTCAACACAACGAGTGTCTGTGGTGCGAATTTTCAAAGCCCACATATACAGCTTCGGTTAAGCTTGTTCACATGTGGGCTTTAGTTGTCGGACTCAACATCTTCAGTCATCATCGTAGATGCAAAACTTGTGTTTTGGTTATTTTTTACATTGAATTACTGCAATGGAGTATACTGTTAAGTTTTTCCATAAAGGTTTTCCCAAATCTTGTTACCCAATATTGATGATGCTAGGCTATTGGTTTTAGTATGTACATTCCAATCCGATCTCACAATAAAAATATTGTAATTACGAACCAATTTGTCACTTTGTCCAAAATGAGTTGTAATTAATGATGCATTTGTTAAAAGTTTACATTCAAGCCATGATAAGGTACTACTTAAAATAGAATAAATGATGAAAATTGTTGCTGAAATTTTTTGGCGTGCTTATTTTAATTTCTAATTTTTTCTGGTGTTCAATTTAATTTCTTAACTCCCTAGTATAAATCAATTCAATTCTATTGGCAACTTTGACATTTTTTGGATCTAAATTGGTGGTGGAAAGCTTTTCATGAGGGACTTTCTGACTTGTAGGGTTATTCTTATTAGTGAGATTGATCCTAAATAGTTCTAACTGCACTTATGGAAAGTTTTCTTCCAACAATTTTTGTTCAAAAAATGTTAAAGTTGACAGTAGTTATTAAATTAGTTTGAATTTGGTAAGTTGAACGATTATATTTAACATAGGAAAAATTTTGTGACTAAAATAGACACGCCTAAAAAATTCAGATGCTAGTTTAGTTGTTTACTCATTCAAATTTACATATCCAATTTGCGTTAAAGGCTTTTATTATATAATATTCATTGAATACACGTTTTTATATAAGAAATCATAAAAATAAATGTAAATGATAATAAGAACAATATTATTCTCAATTATGATGATACATCATAATAATTATCATATTTTCAAGCTAGTTATTTTCTTATGATAACACACTCTCAAGCTAGAACACATATATTAATAAATTTGAAAGTGTTAAGAATTTTGAAATGATGAAGTGCTCCCAATGTCTTTGTAAAGCCAAACTAATTGTTCTTTTGCTAGAAATGTGTAGTGAAGAACCTTTTTGATTGGAATACATCTTTAATAAAATGACAACCTACCTCAAAGCATTTGGTTACTTTTTAATAAATTTATATAAAAATAAGTGCTCTGTAAATTCTTTATCTTGTTTATTAGATTTATATGAAAAAGTAGGTGCAAATCAAATTTTAAATTTTATGTAAAGAATTATTTCTTATTCAAATTTCTAGCTTGTTCAATTAATATAAACAAACCAAATACAAATCAATTATGATCATTAAAGAATTAGGCATGCTCGGTATGAACATATGTGTGAAAGCTTAGCTCTAACTTGAATCGAACGTGAAAGAACTATGATTTGACCAAGGCAAGTCATGACATACTCGACACGGCTCTGCTCGATTATTACCCTACATATAAGTCATGATGGATTAATTTCTACTTATTTGGAAATGGATAAAATAGCTCGATTTGGACACAACCACATTGAATAAAACATTTGTGAGTGGCCTGGAGATAAGGGAGTGAAATCCATTTATAGTATTGGTTGATGGAAGGGATAGCATGATTAATGTTAAGGAATAACAAATAAATGAACAAGTCATTCAGAGTATAATTGGCTGCCAATATGAGATAAAATAAATATTTTTGCACATTAATTTTCCATTGATGGCATGCCACATCTCCAAACAATTTGAAAGTTGTTCAATGGTCAGACATTCAGCTTGGGCACACTTAGTGTCCATAAATGATACAGTTATCTCAATATTGCTGTTAGGGAATTGATGATTGTGTCGATGCATCAAAATCTATGCAACTGCACTTACAAACGCTATATGATATTTTGCTCATCTCTATGGTTGTGTTAGACTTGTTGGTAACTCGAAGAGGGATTTGATGTCCTAAAGACAATGATGCACCAAAATGCATTTTCAAGGATCATTTTATTATAATACTCCAAAAGGTTTTAACTAAAATGCATTTAATGTTGACCTAATTGATCGGACAGGTACCTCTACCCAATTTGATTTTGCTATCTCCAAGTTAATTTAAGGGCCTCAGTGATTCGTTGCCCTTCGTGTGTGCATTAAAGTATACGCAATGTTGAAAACCAAAATCAAACTCAAACAATTAGGCTCTCTGCATATGGGGTTCAGCTATAATGCCCATGGTGGACTGATTCTATTATTTGAGTTGCAAGGCCTACAATAGGCATGTTGAAAGGTTAAGATCATAAGCTTTGGCTACAGGCAACTCAAAATTATAATAGTAAGAGCCCTAAACCTCAAGTTAATCTAATCCCAAATAGTAGACTTAATTTAGAAATTTAAAATGACAAAAAAACATTGAGCCACCTTACTTACAGGGTAAGGACATACTACCCATCATTTCGCTTTTCACTTTATCAAGATTGTAAGACTTGCTTAAGAGCTTTCCAATGTAAATAAGACCAATCTTAAGTAATTTGGTACTTCCAATGAATGTAAGCCCTATCCATATTTGGATTGGCATAACAAATCTTTTGTCTTTAAATGGATGTCAGTCACAACATAGATTAAACTTGGGCAAGCTCTTATGTAACAAGACTACTTTTCAAGATTGAATCCACCATCTAAAATTATATCAACCAAAAACAACATGTTTCTTAGTCTTGCTTTGTCAAATCATGTTGAAGTCGAGAATAATTGAACACCATGTCGCTATGTCTCTTTGCTTCTGTAAATCACTTAAATTTACTCTTAATCGTAAGTGTTCATATTTTATTTCTGAACCATTGAATGAAATTGGTGAGAACCACCCACTTTAAAGAATGAGTTCATCTTAGGGTGCGTTTGGGCAGCTTGTGCGTTTCATGATAAACAACTTATCCTGAAACATGACCCGCCAGTCGAACGCAAGGTTCGACCTGCGGCCTGCATTTAGTGTAAAACGGGTACCGTGTTTTTGGATAAGTGGGGAAAATGTATGATTCAAATGGTACCACGACGTTTTCAAAAACGCCCCCGCACTTATAAGCTGCCCTAAATGGGCCCTTAATCTTGAAAGTACGTTTTTAACACATTTCACCCAGAACTGCTCTGAATATTTAGAGGCAATTCATACTTGCTAATTAGAATCTCTGTATTCTATTGTTTTTTCTACCCTTCACGGATTCTATGGTTTTTATTCCTTTGGACTTTGCTAGATTTGGTATTGGTTCCATACATTAATTCTTACTTTTTTGTGATTCGTAAATATTATTTAAACTCTTGTAATATTTTTATTTGAAGACAAATTACTAATGTACTCTTATTTTGCATCTCTTTTGCATCTAATTTATTGCACCCTACATGGGAAACCCCTTAGCATTACATATTTTTTATAGATTATGAATTATTTATAATTTTAAGGCATTATACCTTCTTAGAAAGCTGCAGATCTATTTATTCCTCCATTTTACTGCGGAAACTCTGATTATTCCCCAAGCATGAATTTTAATTACACCGGTTGAAAATTTTAAGTGTGCATTTTAAAGCAAATGACTTGAAAGCTAAAATTTAGGCTTACTCTTTGATTTCAAGAAAAATTGACAGTTACCCCGAACACTTGACATTGAAATCTATTTATTTTGAAGTTCATTTTTCACACACAACCTGTCTAATATTTGAAGCGTAAATATTCAAAAGGACATGAATTAGAAAGTTATAGTATGTTTCATGCTTTTCTAATTGGTAGATCTTCCAATTGTGCCAATTTTATATTATTAAGTCATGCAAATGCAAGTATTGGAAAAATTGGCCGTAATTTTTTGTCTATAGCTTTTGAGTATAGATTCCTTTTAAGGAATCAATAATTTTTTCCAATCATGACTACCTTCAATGATAGCTCGCACGAGATAATTTACTTGGACATCATCCGAACAAATTCTTGTTTGCACTTGGTAATTGTCGTGAGATTGTTTGGTAGGTATAATGAACTGATTTGGTGAAGCTGTTTTTCTCATAATGCGATTAGATTTTTATTTTGGGAGTTTGGCCAGTATAGTTTTTAGAATTAAACTCTAATATAGTCCACCATTATTTGATTGGTTATCAAATTAGTCCCAAAATTTCTCATTTGTCTAATATAGGGTTTGTCTGGGGCAACTATAGCTTTTTGTGAAGATAGTTGTATAGCTGTTTTGGTAAAAAAATATTTTTTTTGAAAGCTTTAGTGGGTATTATAAATATTTTCTTTTTTGAAAAATCCAGGTAGTAGTATTCTTAGAATTATCACACTTTAGCAGATGCAGTTGTAAAAAGTAGCTTTCCAGTACAATAATTGGCTTGAAAAGCAACAAAGCAGTAGTCAAGCGTATCTGTTGTGACGGTTTGAAAAGCAATACAATGGGAAAGCTACCCATAGTAAATCATTACCCATAGTAAATCAACAGTCCTTCATATATACAAATTTGATCCCAAATGGTTATTCATGTAGAAACCGTGATGGAAAATTGATTCTAATTTAGTTCATTGGCTATATAATATTAATCTCAATTTAAGCATCGAGGGATCATTTTATATCAAATTTGTATTGTCAATTGACTAAGTTAGAAAAATGTGATATTTTGGGACTAAATTGGCATCATTCAAATAGTTTGATGGATCTTTTGTATGATTTTTCACAAAGTTATTGTATTGGAGCTCAAGAATTTAGCATAACCATTGAATGGTTGCTTTTGGAAGGACCTTTTTTGATAGGCCAGACAAAGGAATGCCTTTAGTTATTAAATCCTTATTGGATTGCTAATCCAGAAAAGTTTGGCTGCTTTGAAATGAAATTCTCTAAAAAATTATTTATTATTGTTTGACCTTAAGAGAATTGACATTGCGTATCGGTTTGTTGCGCTTGGTCGATCTTTTGAGAAAATAATTTCATTAGCTCTAATTATTTGATGTTCTTTTTTTAAAGTGCTCTAATTTTCACATTCTATTAGATGAAGTGTTGCATAATGTACTGCGGATTGTAGATTTTTATTGGTTTTCTTAGATAAAGTTCTCTATATTACTTGTTATTCACTTCACTTTTTTTGAATTCCATTTGTTGTGGATCGTTTTAAATTGCTTCAATTCTCTATGAATTGTGGTAATTTAATAATTAATGCCACGTTGGTCACTAAAATTTGATCTATTTGTTTCATGCTGCACTAAAATCATAGTGTACTGCTTTCATGACATTCTTATATGTTTTCAAATATCTTGTAGGAAGATGAAGCAGTCCCCGAAGAGCAAGTTAATCCAAAAAGTGCGACTGCTTTACCTGTTTTGTGTGTTGAGGATGGATTGGTAATATTAAGATTCTCGGAGATTTTTGGAGTACATGAGCCCTTAAAAAGGGCAGATAGGAGATACTGTCAGAAACGCCCATCTTGTAATGGTAAGTTAGTACTTTAGATTAACCACCATAATACAAGAAACGACATTGCCCGTTTTTTTTCAAGGCTGTTTTATTTTCCGTTAATGCATGTTTTAAACTTATGCTATACGGATGGTTTCTTTAAGAGATCTGGCTACCAAAATAATTTTCGATGGAAATGCTTTGTCTTGTTTTTTGTTTTTTTCCTTTTTCTTTTTGTTGTTCCTACCAATATATATATCCTTTAAGGTATGGTTGTATTATTTGGCTGCTATTTGGGAGCTTATAATATATCATGTAACTTGTCGACAGCCACTCTCAACTGGTGTTTATGTGGCTATCACATTTTTGTATTTCTTGATATAGTTTAATTTTTAACTTTTAATTTTTAATTTTTTTAAAGTTACTTCAGTTAAGTTTTTTAAATCTGTGTGATTCAGCACATTGAGGTAGGTTTTTGCCATATTTGTTGATCCAGTTATTAAAGACGCTTCAAGAAGTTTGATAAGCTTGATTTTATTTTTTCAGTTTAAGACGCCTGTGCCTTTCTTTGATGTTGCAAACCTTTCGCCTTCTTTACTATTTGATGGTAGAAAATTAATCGTTATGTTGCTAGTAGGCTGACTTCAATGTTTGAATTGCTTTCAGAACGGGATAAAACTTTAGATATTGCAAATATGGTTGAAGAAGATGAAGCTGCTTTTCTAAGGAGTGCTGATCATGATCTATGCATAACTAAAAAACTGAGTTTAGCTGTTCTTGGTTTGGAAGAAGAGAATGATCAAGAAATATCATTTTTTGATGTACAGAATAAAGACACGTGCTTTGGTTCACTTCCAATGAAGGATGATATGCCTGTGGATGCATCAGTTTCTCAGTGCTCTCTACCATCGCCAAAGTTTTATCCATTGGATCAGCAAGACTGGGAAGATGGAATTCTGTGGGGAAATTCACCACAGTTGAGTTTTGATGTCTCAAGGGATGATTCATATTCAGAGCATGACACTGAAGATCAATCAGAAGAAAATTTAGATATTAGATATAGGAGTGATGCATTCAAATCTAACGAGAAAGATGGTGATTTCCCCATAGAATCTGCTGACAATGCATTTTTGACATATCAACATTCATTAGAAAGCGAGTATCATCAGCAATTACATGATTCAGAGTTATTTTCAAGAAGGCATAGTTCATATCCGGAAGAAATGGAAATTGAAGATGTGCATACTGAAGTTTCTGAAGGAACTACTTTACAACGCTTCGACAGGTTGTCCTTGAAGAATCAAGATTTGTTAAATGGTTCTTGGTTGGA
Source organism: Phalaenopsis aphrodite (assembly GCA_003013225.1). Classification (NCBI taxonomy): domain Eukaryota; kingdom Viridiplantae; phylum Streptophyta; class Magnoliopsida; order Asparagales; family Orchidaceae; genus Phalaenopsis; species Phalaenopsis aphrodite. The sequence continues at coordinate 2,167,906 of NEWO01000056.1, read as the reverse complement.
TCATATAATATGGGATTCAAAAGAGGCAATTTCAAGGCCGAAACTTATTCTTGACCTTCAAGATGAGCAAATGCTATTTGAGATTCTAGATTACAATGACGGCGAGTATCTTTCTTCTCGCGCTCGAGCTATGGTAGTAGTTCACCCTTCCAAATCTAATTTAGGAGAGTCTTCTGATGTCCATAATCCGGGAATGCCATCCAACGCTCGATTCAACATTTCTAATGATAAGTACTATTCCAGTAGAAAGACTTCCCAACAAGCTAAATCACATACCAAAAAGCGGGCCACTCATGGCATCAAAGGGTTGCATTCCGTGCCTGCTTTAAGACTTCAAACCATGAAGCCTAAGTTAAGCAAGTAAGTAGTTGTTGTTGCAATGCTTTCACTTTATATAAAATGTTTCTATGCTAAAATTTCTTTATCCGTCCTGTTTTAAGTTTTGATTGTTCTTGGAACCAATATGGAATCAAATATGTATTGTCGTATAATTATTTTATGTTTGATAATATTCTTTAAGTACGGGATATGCAAATATTTTTGATTTTGTAATATTTGCTTGTGTTGTAACATGGACTTCATTTTATCACCATTGTTGCAGCCATACTTTCATTGAATACTTCTTATTGTTATTGATTTGGCTGACATTGTATGTCAATGCCAAATCCCAAAGCCTTCAGATACTTCACCACTTTGTTCAATCATTACTACCTTATTATTGCTTAATGCTGGCTGTAAAAAAATTTCAAAAATTTCCACAACAATTAAACTAATGCTTTCATACTTATGGTTGTATTTATGGCTGAGCATGGCTAGTTCTGCTTCCCCCATCACTATAGCTGCCTTTAGAGAAGAGTTTATTTTTTGATTTGGGTAAAATTACGTAGCACAGACATGGTTGATAGATTTATTTCTATATTAAGTTTAAGCATACATTCATTTAATTATACATGTTATAATATGGCGGTAGAGTAATGGATTATTGTCTTAGCGTTGCACGAGGATTCAACACACACTGAGATGAAAGTGATATAACAAGTGATGACACAAGAAGTTTTTACGTGGAAAACCCGTAAAGTGAAAAAACCACGGGGCCTGACACAGTTATAAGAATCCACTATATGTTGATGATTACAGCGACCCCTTGTCCCACAGATGGGAAAGAGTTACAAGATTTTCAGATTAGAGGGTCGTGTGACGGTGTTCGGTCAACGGTGTTTGGCGATGATTGACGGTGGATGACAATCAGCGATGATCAACGGTGGTTGATGATCGTCGGTGGTAGTCGACGGAGGTCGGCGGTGATTGCAGACTATCGGTTGTGGTCGACGGAGGTCAGCGGTGGTCGACGACAGTCGATGACGGTCGGCTGTGGTCGACGGAGGTCAACGGTGATTGGCGGTAGTCAACGGTGACCAGCGGTGGTCGACAGAGGTCGGCGGTGGTCGCCGACGTTCGGTGGTGGTCGACGAAGGTCGACGATGGCCGGGATGATGTTAGACTTGAGCTCTTTCTCAAAGCCTCAAGTTCTCTCTCAAGTCTCTCCCATTTCATGTGAGTGGTGAGACTCTATTTATAGTGTTTTGAGTACAATTAATGCAGAAATATGAACAATTTTGATCGGACGGTCCGGAGAGCTTTCCTTGATCAAATCACGTTTGATGGACATTTGAGTGCCTTAACGATGTCGGAATTGAGCAATCTTGGACTTGCTGGATTCGTCTTGTCAAGACGCTCGATTCGACTATGAATTCGCTAGATTCGACATTTTCTTTTGACCTTTCAAATGCCTCCGGAACTCCTTTAAAAGTGGTTTAATGATTTGATCCGGGTTTGATTTGACTTAGATTGGACTGACATTAGGTCTATCTCATCGAGCCGATCAGTTTGATTATAAGTTTGCTGAAATCGAAGCTCTGGATGACTCTTAATCGAAGTTTGAATGTTTCATGTTCAAAAAATTGCCTCGAGATTCGTGTCGGATGATGAAAATTTATTGGTGGCATATCAATTATATAGTATTTGGACACATCATTGTGCTAATTTACTTAAAATTTTAATGCATTTTAGGAGTGTGTCGTGATTCTTATTTTACATAAGCTGTCTAATCTTCTATCAGCTGCACTTGGTTATTGAATTTTCTATTGAGCTATTAAAACTCTTATCTCTATATTTCTTGTTCTCTCTCTTCTTTTATATATCTCGTCTCTTTATTTGATACCATATCAAGTGGTATTAGAGCATTAAGTTTGATCCTACACCCTAATTTACACAACTCAATCCAATGCCCCGATCATCTCACATGATCCTGTTTCATTGTTGCTATTGTAAATCTTATATTTTCTCCTTCACTCCCACAACTCAGGCAACTGACTTTCATGCAATCCTCAGCCTCGCTTGATAACTGAGCCTTACATGATTCTCCACTTAATTTTGCCCATGCCCCTGCTCATAACTTGCTCACCCAACACTTACATGCTCACTCTGTATTCTTTCAACCATCGCTCATATTTCTTGCCCAACTTCAACCTCACTCGCAGCCATATTTCAAGCCCCTTATGGATGCACTTACCCACGCTTTTGCTTTAACTCTTACACAATTCACTTCGCCCATCTCTCGTGCTGTACTTTTCTCATATTCCTTCTAACTTCACCCACGACTTCTCCGTTATCTCGTCGATTCCACTGTATAATCGCTCTCTGCTTGTCAAACACATTCATGCTCCTCAATTGTGCTGTTGTTTGCGCTGCACTCTTGTTTACTTGATACTTGCACCATGCAAGTCATTCTACACCAAGTTGTACTTGCCCAAACCTTCACCACAAATCTTTTCAACGAGAGCACAACCACTTGCGCCCCTTCATGTCCGAATTGCATTTTGTTACATCAGCTCGTCTGTTAGCCTTCTTCATTGTATTACTCCCTTGTGTTCGGTATCTTTGTGAACATTCAATCATTGCTTACAGCATTCCCATCACTTCCATGGAATGTTGTATTTATGAAATCATGCACTTCCACTGCGCACGGATTTCACATTGTGACATATGCTAGTCCTTCTACGTTTCACTTCCTCTGCTTGAAACCGTAAATGTCATTTCATTTTTGCAATTCTTCATTAACTTTGGTTGGGTTGTTGAGCCCATATAGCATATTGCCCCCAATTATCATTTTTGCTTGGCCCGCTGCTTTCTACCTTATTTTTTCACTCTTATGAGGAGCATTATTATGGCAAGAAGATCTACAAATTTTATTTTTGTTTTTTTTAATCATGCTACTTTTGTCCCTACTCATCAAAATATTGGTAGGCCGAATTGTATAGTTCTAATCTTGTTAGTGCGTATGCTTATGATACCGGAGTTAACCCAAGAACATTAAACAAATAAATATTATTACTGAAAGCCAATAGACGGTTGCAATCATACACTCTTAAAAGGGAAAAATCTTGAAAAACACGACAAAAATGTAACTATGGTTGTATCCCATGGGGTTGGTGGCCTGTTGTGACGGTTCGAAGGGCAGTATGGGGCCGGAAAGATAGTACGTGCTCTGATGGGCGGCATTTGCAACAGGAATGGGGTTTTGTGGGCTGCAGATTAGGCTTGTCAGCAAGTATGGACGGCGGCACAGCAGGTAGACATGTCTAAACTGCGGCAGCTGGCTGTTTGGGGCGGCAGCATGTTGGAGCACAGGTTCTGGATGGGCGGCAGCAGGTGGAGGTTGGCTGCACAGCAGGTAGACAGCGATGAGAGATGGTAAGGGGCAGCTGGTAGGGTTGACAACTGCAGGAAATACCGAAGGAGGGCCTGGAACAGCGATGGCTGCAAAGCTTAAGGCCTGAAACAGCAGTGACAGCGAAGAGGAAGGGGGGAAGGCTATGACGGCAGCTGGAACTGCAGTAAAACAACCAGAACTGCTATTCTAAGCAGCTGCAGCGAGGGAGATGTGGCA
>NEWO01000056.1:2117097-2163894 GCA_003013225.1 Phalaenopsis aphrodite | reverse complement strand
GCTTAGAACGATGCCCGAAGCCTCGAAACCGCGGAGGCCGAAGCCTTTGAAAACTACGCCAAGCGGGCAGGGACCCGCGATCTCACGAAGGTGGGAGAAACAATAGGGGTAAGGATCGCGAATTCTCGCATCTAATTGAGCTATTCACACCGGATCCTTTCTAGGAAGAGTGTTATGGATTTTTCTTGACTTTTCCACCCCTTTCCTCTTGTGTAGAAGGAGGAGGTTATAAATAGCCGGGTGGGAGGTAGTTCTATCAGAGTTGTCTTCTAATCTTTTGTGTGGAGTCTCATCACTCTTATTAGGGCTGTAACCGACGACAAATGGTGCTTCAGCTGTATCTTGCTCTGAGGTAGTGTTGTAAACTCCAAACACCTTCGCTACTACTCAATGAAACCTTTTCGCTACTACTCACCGAACCCTTTTCCCACCACTCCCCTAGCTGTCTACCACCCTCAAATTCCTCCGCCACTCTACCGCTACCATTAATTCCTCCACGATTTCACCATCCAATCCACCTACAACCAACCATACACAATCCCCTTACCTATCCAAGGACCGCTCACCCCGCTGACGCCGCTACCGCCTTTGAATCTCTTTCTATAGTTCTAGCTAGGGATTCATCTATTATTGTATTTCTTTTTTTTTGAGTCGTGCTGTATCACTATTTTTATATTAATAATAGTTTACTTTTTTGTATTATTCCATATTCCAACTAGTTACAGTGTCATTTGGTATCTGAGACATGTTCGACCTTATTCATATCATAGGGTTCCCCAACACCCGCCCTTGCCCAGTTCACCTCCATCACTTTTTTTCTTTCAATTCCCAACTCTAGCCATGCCACAACGGAAAGATACATCAGGCTCTACTCAGGAAGAGATCCAACGTGAAATTCGTCGTTCGCAACAGACATTAGCCGAGTTAGATAACGGGAACCAGGAAGAGATTATCTTCGACCGTGATAAGAATCGTAGGGAAGACAGAGACGAGGATCTTAATCCGTTTCACAGGGAAAATCACAACGACGAAGAGTATCAACCATACCGTTTTGTTATTTAGTATCAAAGGAGGCCGAGAGAAGAGGCTTCTTATGGAAGTTAGAGGGACTTTGACATCAAGATGGACCTCTTAGAGTTAGAGGAAAGCATGAACCTCGATGAGTTTATCGAGTGACTGCAAACAATCAAATGAATCTTCGAGTATAAAGACCCACCAGAGGACAAGTGAGTCAAGCTAGCTCCAGTTAAGCTAAAGAAGATTGCATGCCTCTTTTTGGTGGGAGAATCTTCAAAGATAGAGGAAGAGGGAAGGAAGTGAAAAGATAACTGAGTGGGAGAAAATGAAGAAGACAATGAAAAAAAATACCATCCACCGAGGTATCACCAGGACATGTTCCTAAAACTCGACAACTTGCTGCAACTAGATATATCCGTTAAGGAGTTAACGACCCAGTTCGACCACCTGCAACTAAAGTACGAGCTGATAGAGCCAGAGAAGCACACGATTGCCAGATATCTCGGAGGCCTAAAACATGCAATTAGCAATGTGTGCAACTATAACCATACTGGATGTTGGGTGATGTCTAAACACTAGCCCTGAAGGTGGAGAGACCACCACCCTCAACTAAGTAGTCACCTGCAACTGCTACAACCAACAAAAGTTCCTCGGGAGGAAGTAACAAAATTGGACAAGGGATTGATAGGGCAGTAGATCAGAGTAGGAAGAAGTCAGAGAAAGGTAGTTCCTCCAATACATGTCAGCTAGAAAGTGTTTTTGATGCCACAATTATGGTCACATAACCTCCTGCTACCCAACAAGCCGAGTCGTCACACTCATGGATCAAAATGTTGTCGAGGAAGTTGATGAGGAATCTAAGGAGAGTCCAGAAGAAGAGCTTTAGCTCCATGGAGACGAAGGAGAAGCACTAGTGCGGTGAATACAACAGTCCGAGCCCGAGCGGGACCATTCTTGGCTAAGACATAATATTTTTTGCACCAAGTGCACCTCAAGGGGAAGGTTTGCAGCCTAATCATCGACAGTGGAGCTGCGAGAATAGTGTCCACGCTCATGGTAAAAAAGTTAGGATTGGAGATGCTTATGGATCAGTTGTGCCTAGTTGACTTCTCCATCGGAGATCAGCTACACAATAGGTATGGTACGATGTGGTCCTATGGACGCAGCCACATTCTTTTAGGCACGCCTTGGCAATTTGATCGCAAGACTCAACACGACGAGCTCAAAAATACTTATTCTTTCAAGAATGATGAGAAACATATAGTTGCACTACTTGCTAAGGATGCCAAAGGTGAGGGCGATACAGAGAACATTAGTTCCTTGTAGCACTTTCCTACAGTTTGTCAGATTTGCATCTATGATACTAGCATTAGTCATCCTAGAAGGAAGCGAGGATGAAAGAGAGGTACCCGCACTACTGCAACTCATTGATACATGAATTTCAAGATGTTATGACCAACAACTTACCAATGGGACTACCGCTAATATGAGACATTCAGCACGCTATCAACCTTACATCAGGGTTTGTATTGCAAACCGATCGACCTACAGATTAAGATTCGTGGAGTATGAAGAACTACACGACAAGTGTAGGACCTCGTTGCAAATAAGCTAGTCAGAGAAAGCACCAGTTCGTGTGCAATCCCGACGATGCCCAAAAATGATGGATCGTGACGAATGTACATCGACAACTGTGCCATCAACAAGATTACCGTCAAATATCGATTTCCCATATCCCGCTTGGATGATCTCTTAGACCAACTACATGGAGCCACTATCTTCTCCAAGATAGACCTGCGCTGCGATAACATCAGATACAAATGAGGTTGCGAGACGAATGGAAGACCGCCTTCAAGGCATGGGACATTTTATGAGTTGACCGTTATGCCTTTCTGTTTGTCCAACATGCTTAGCATTTTCATGAGATTAATTAACTAAGTATTTCGACCTCACATTGAAAAGTTTGTCGTTGTCTATTTTGATGACATTCTAGTATACAACCGGTTAGAGGAAGATCACTTGCATCACTTGAAGGCAGTATTTAAGGTGCTGCGAGCCCAACAACTGCATGCCATCCGAAAAAATGTCACTTCATGACAAGCCATGTATGCTTTCTGGGTTACATTGTGTCTAGTGCAGACATTCAGATGGATCCCGTAAAGATAGAGATCATTATCAGCTAGGTCGTACCATAATCATTCATCGAGCCGAAGCAATTCTTGGGGATGACATCCTTCTATCAAAATTTTATTAGGAACTTCAACAATATCATCTCTCCTCCGACTGAACTTCTAAAAGGAAAAGAGTTTACTTGGACAACAACAACCCAAGACAGTTTGAAATACTGAAAGAAAATGTAACTTAGGCACCTGTGCTAGCACTACCTGACTTCAACCAACTTTTCGAGGTAGAATGTGGTGCCTCCAACATGGGGATCGGAGCAGTAGTAAGATAAAGAGGACACCCATCGCTTTTTTCAGTGAGAAATTGAACGAGTCTAGGAGGAAATATTGAACTTACAAAAAAGAATTCTACTCCATTGTAAGAGCTCTAGAACAATTGAGTCATTACCTGTTGAAAAATAAGTTTACACTATTTAGAGATCACGAGACTCTTAAATTCCTTAACAGCCAGAATAAACTAAAGGGACAACACGTCACTTGTGTGGAATTTCTCGCCTCATGCCACTTTGTACTAAAATACAAGGCGGGATGCCAGAATTGTGTAGCAGATGCATTGAGTTGTCAACACTTATTGATCACATCCATGCAGGCTCGCATTGCGGGCTTCGAGGTCATAAAGGATTATTATGAAATAGATGAAGATTTCAATAACATATGGGTGCAATGTCAGGAGAAGTTAGCAGAGAAATATTATCGCACAGATGGATAACTATTCCATCAGAGTCAATTATGCATTCTCCGGTCTTCAATAAGGGAGAACATTGTCCAGGAAGGCCACACTGGAGGCCTAGCAGAACATATTGACGGAGAAAAAATCCTCGTCCTCATAAGCGAACAAATTTTTTTTGGCCAAACTAACAAGAGATATAGAACGACATGCAAAACAAGGCAGGATTTGTCATCTAGCCAGACGAGATCAGATCGCCAAATTGTACTCACCACTTTCAGTACCAGATGCATCTGGGGTGGATGTCAGCATGGATTTCAGCTAGGATTTCCAAGGACTCAAAGGAACAAAGATTCTGTGATGATTGTAATAGTCAGATTCTTCAAGATGGCCCACTTTTTATCCTGCCACCAGACACTAGATGCCTCTCATGTCGCCAATTTATACTTCTGGGAGATTGTAAGGCTTCATGGGATTCCCAAGACCCTTACCTCCGTCAGACGTCAAATTCCCGAGCCACTTATGGAGGACACTATGAGGAAAGCTCGGTATTAAACTCCAATTCAACTCAACAACACATCCACAAACAGACAGACAGAGGTAGTAAATCGGAGCCTCGGTAATCTCGTGATGTGTTTCGTGGGGAAAAACATAAAACAGTGGGATCTTATCCAAGTCCAAGCTGAGTTCGCCTATAACCGATCCATCAATCAAAATACATGACGAACTCCTTTTGAGATTGTGTACAGACACAATCCGTTCACGCTACTTGAATTGGCACAGCTCTTGCTATCTTCAAAAATCAGTAAGGATACTACAAACGAGTTCACGAGATCTAAAAGCTCCACGAAGAAGTTGGCAAGGAAATTGCTAACAACAACAACAACAACAAAGCTTGGGTTAGAAGCAACAGGGGTCGAAGCTCCGCGAAACTTCGTGAACTGAACGGGGATCCGTGATCTTGTGAAGCTGAGAAAACCCGCGTCAGGGGGAGGGATCACGAATTCTCGCGATCCAATTATGCTATTCACTTCAAATCTTTTCTAGGAAGAGTTTTCTTGATTTTTCTTGTCTTTTTTATCTCTTTCTTCTTGTGTAGAAGTAGGAGGCTATAAATAGCTGTCCCTTGAGTGTGTGGGAGGCAGTTCTACTAGAGTTGTCTTCTAATATTCTGTGTGGAGTCTGTTTTTTCTTGTTAGGGCTGTAGCCGACGATAGGTGGTGCTTCGACTGCGTCCTGTTCCGAATTGGTGTTGTAAACTTCAAACTCCTTCGCTACTACTCACCGCTTTTCCCTACCACTCCTGTGGCCGTCTACCACCCCCACATTCCTCCACCATCTCGACATCCAATCCACCTACAACCAACGACAAATAATCCCCTACCTATCCAACGACCGCTCACTCCGACGATGCACCGCTACTTTCTTTGAATGTCTTCCTATATCTCTGGCTAGGAATTTAGTCAATTATTGTATTTATCTTTTGATTGAGTAGTGTTGTATCACTGTTTTTTATTTTAATAAATGTTTATTTTTATGTATTACGCCACATCACTAGTAGTTCCAGTATCAGTTAGGGAATGTTACATCATCTCGGGCACAAGGTGGAGCACTTGTCCCCTTTGATATAGCCCTCAACTGGAAAAATCTGAGACGTTGTTGGCTGTTTCGATAGAAAAACACACAAAAACTGACCTAAAACACAAAAACAACATATTTATAGATTTATGGTAACTAAGCATTGTTGAAGGGAGACAATAAACCTAAACGGAGGAGCCGATCGAGTCTCCCCTTGCCTGGATCGGTTGATCTAGGCGTATGAAACTTAGTATTCCCCACTTGCTCTTCTCTTCACTCCCGCATCAGTGCGAGAGACGCTCCCACGCCAACTCTTATCAAAGATATCATGATCTGAGTAGCCATATCTTGATGTTTGTACCCACTCTCATCTTTGATATCATTCCAATTCACTCTTAATATTCTTTTATGTCTCAACAAGCAAGCAACTAACCTGGGTATCATAATCGAATGTTCAATGCTGAATTAGATTAGTGATTGAGGAAGTTAAATTTCAAATTGCTTCTCTGCCCAGTTACACTAATCCTAACTCCACCTCTTTGAGGGTGGATTTGTGCTAGAAATTGCGTGGTGAACTTATTAAAGACCAATGATGCATTTGATTATGAAGAGTCTCAACACATAATGGTTTCTCTCTATCCTGTAAAAAATGTGGATATAGGCTATTTCTCAACTACTATTAATTTGCTTTGTCATGGATTGACTTTGTTTTTCCACCGTTTTCACTATCAATTTGTCATTAATTTTTTCATATACTCACCGAATGTCGACTTCATGCTGTCGTCACTTATACAACCATCTATTCATGGGACTTTCCAATATTATCGATTGACTATTGATTTATATTGAAGTTCGACTCTGAAACCTTTGAGCTTTTTATAGATTGTTTAGTTTCTAGCAATCTTGCTGGTCCTATATGATGGTTGTTGATCACTTCCACAACCTCCATGCTATCATATCTGTGTACATTTTGGGTGTACTAGCCTTGCATGAGGCAATTTTGCCTCTATCACCACCTTAGTCACCTTTCAACTCTTCCTAAAGAAATTCATATTGGCCCATGTGAAATAATGAAGGACAAGAATGTGCCCATTTAATTAACAAACTTTAATCTATAATATTTATGTAATAAGGACACTTTATTACTCTTGTTTTGTTAAAAATTTAATGTATTTTAAAGATGTATTTTAGAAGTTTTATTCTTTATAATAGGCTCTCTCATGTATTAGAGGCATTTGATTTTGATTTATCGAATGATTATGCCATTAAAGCTTTTCTCCAATCTCTCTCTCTCCCCCTCTCTCTCCCTCATCTTTTCTCCACCTCTTTCTCTTTCCTCTGGAGTCTCTTTCTCATTCGTTTGCTACTGTATTACTTTGTAGAAACTTTCTATTAATCAGCCCTGAGTATGCCCTTTTTTTTGAACTCGATATTATGTTTTGGAAATTGGCTTTAATGCACATGCATAATGTCAGCATGCTAGAGATCTTGGTGATTTGACTATAGTTTCTGTTCATCAAGATCGTCATACTTTGTACACTCAAGTTTCAGCAGTTCACTGATTTTTTTCATTTTCATTTTTAAAATTAAAGTATCTAATGAATATTTCAACAATTATTTATCCAATCTTTTTTCTTTACTTAATTGTTGTAGCCTTCACCGTGTTATTGATCAACATCATTATCATCATCATTAGCTTTATTCCAAATATTATGAGATTTATTGTGCTGTAATGTTTGTAAATTTATTAATAATTTTGTGGTTTTTTTTATGTCAATCTCTAATATTTCAATATCTTGCAGTAAGGACATTGCTAATTTCCATAGACCAAAAGCATTATGGTATCCTCATGACAACGAATTTGCTGCAAAGTCACAAGGAACACTCTGTTCAAGTGGGCCTTTCAAAATTGTTGTAATGACTTTGGCAGGGAAAGGAGTTAAATTGCACGTTGATGCGGAAGAAACTTTATCCAGTGTTAAATTGAAAACATCGAAGAAACTAGGTTTGCCATGCTTTTAGTTGCATCCTAAATGTATCCCAACTCATTCTAGCATTGATTTTCCTTCTTTGTATGCACACCCACTTGTTTTCATCTAATATATTGCTGTTTGGTTACTCTCTGGCTTTCATTTTTTTTTCTGGATATTTAAAATTGAAATCTCTGATGAATCATTGATGCAGAATTTAAAATATCTGAGAAGGTGAAGTTTTTTTATTCTGGTAGAGAGCTAGAGGATGATAAGTTTCTTGCAGTTCAAGGAGTGCGTCCAAATTCTGTGCTTCATCTTGTGCGTACAAGGATACAGCTATGGCCAAAGGCACAGAAGTTGCCTGGTGAAAATAAACCTCGGCGGCCACCTGGTGCATTTAAGAAAAAATCTGAGTTATCTGTGAAAGATGGTCATGTATTTTTAATGGAGTAAGTAGTTGACTTTCTATTTGGACTCTGGTTTTTTTTGCCATGTTTTAAAGGGAAATTTACATGCATTCTACACAATTCCTTCTATTCACATATCTAACACCTAAGGTTTGATATTTTCATTTATAATACCTTGGCGTACTAAACCTATGCTTGAAAATGTGTATTCAGTTTTAAAGTACTGGTGCTATTTTTGTTGTGATTTTAAATATTTTAGTGCTATGTATGTAAATATCCAAGTTTAGGTGTTAGATATGCCAATACATATGAATTGTGTGGTATGCAAGGTTGTAAATGAACTAAGCGTTGGATAAGCTACTACTTGTAGCTCAGCTCGATAAGAGCTCGTTTATGTTAATTTGATTAACTAATTGAACAAACTTGAACACTTTTATAGATGTTCGATTTTTAATTGAACAAGTTTGAACAACTCCTTGTTTGATTCATTTAACAGTATTTTTTAAGGCTTGCGAATAAGCTTGTTAGGAAGCTCGATGAACAATTTCATTTAAAGTTTGTGAATAAACTCGCAAATATGCTCGATTTAATGCTTATGAATAGGATCATTTAGAACTTAATTTAAAGCTTGTGTAAAATCACAATTAAATCTCAATTTTAAAATCATTTATATTAAATTAAATTAAAATTTTGAATCATAATACATAAAAAAAGATAAAAACTTGCTTGCTTAGTTTTTCAACTATTTGCGCATTTATATGTTTATTTTAGCCATTTATATTGTAGCTAGTTTATTGAAAAGTTCTTTTATTTTTGTAGGTTCAACAAGTAACTCATGTATAGATAAAACACATTTGATTAGAAAACAAATAGCTCAATTATACTGCTTATTAGTTTGTTTGATAAATCTCATTTAGTTAGAAAATAAATAACACTATGGCACTAATCTTAATTTTCTTGATAAAGACCGTTTTAATGAAAATTAAATAGCTTGATAATACTACCCATTAATTTAATCGATAATGTGTTGATTATCATCATATGAAACAAAAATGAATCAAACTAAAACAATCTGAATGAAAAATGAATTAAGTTTGAATATAAACACTAAAGCTTGATCAAGCTCGAGCTTGAATTTCATAGACAAATTTCAGGCTTAAATACAGTCCTAGAAGCTCAATTGGTGTTCAAGCACAGCTCAAACTCGAATTTTATAAACAAGCTCAAGCTTGAGCACAACTCTGCTCGACTTGGCTCAGTTTGTTTGCAGCCCTAGTGGTATGTAAGTAAATGCTGCTCTTTGAAATTGTCTTCACATACTTTTGACTTCATGTCCTGGATTATATCACTATGGGTCTATGAGGCTGTACTATATGTATTAGTTATATCCAAGCCAATTTGAACTTGTACTTTTTTATATTTTAGCCAAACAGTTACCCAAGAACTAGAAATTACTTTTGAGTTTGATTTTATTTCCATTTACTATATTGAAAAAGTTGTCGAACTTTTTTTGTTGCCTTTGTTGTGCATGATCCTAAATCATGATGGCGTTAAAACTAAAGCAATGCTGCTTTTGGTAAACATTTACCTTGCCTTTAGAATTTTAAATAGAAGTTTTGGTAATATGATTTTCATTGAATCTTAGCAATTGGTTGCAAAAACAAACTTCTTAGGCTAATGAGTTATAAAAAGTAAAGAATTAAGAAATATAATCTTTGTAATCAAGGAAGAAAATTCTCCAATAAAAGGGAAGGGAATTATTTTTAATTGCATTCCTTCAAAAAACAACATAAAAATATTGCGGTTTTTAGATATTATATATTTCCTTTATATAATGTTTGATGAAAAATATATCTTTTTAAATTATAAATCTTAAATTTCTATGCAAGAACATCAAGTAGTTTGGCCAATTAGTTTAAAATATACTGCAAAGCTAATTTTTTTTTTTCTTTTAGTTGAACCTATGGATGATCTTGTTTTTTAAGAGGTCATTACCTTGATATTCTTATTTAATTGAAATTATTGTTAGTTTCTATTAAAGCTTGGTTAACAGTTACAAATTTTTTTAATACACCTGATTTTTATGAGTTCCATTCTATGGAGACGTAATTCTTATATAACTTTTATCAATGCATTTAACCAGCAGGTACTTGTATTTTTCAAGTAATGAAATTGCCTTGATTATTTGGAAATACAAAATATGTACCTGGCAATGGCCGGGTAACATGACTTTCTTCTTCATACTTCAGTGTTGATTGACTAAAGCACAGTGTATATCTTTTCTTTACTGGATGATCTTAGTGTTCTGATATGTTCAATAGTTTTCCTTGGGTCGTCAATTTGTTTGAAGGATAAACGTGGAGTTGATCGGATCTGCGTTATTCTCATCAAAATATTTAAATATGTTTTTTTTTGCTGTAAATATTTTGTGTTTTTATTGTTTATTAAAATTTTGGCAACTTTCATTTGTAAAGATAAATCACTGACCTATGCCAGACTCTATTGAGGCTGCAATGATGAATAAAATTGTCATCTTTTGGCTTCTGCGTTTTGCCCTTTTATAAAACTGGTTTTTGATGCTTCATTAGATTATTTGAGCTTGTTTTATGTATTTTGATACCTACATGCCTATGGTCTTTAAGGTTTTATTCATGTGTGAATAGGTATTGTGAGGAGCGGCCTTTATTACTCGGAAATGTTGGGATGGGGGCTAGATTTTGCACTTATTACCAAAAGCTTGCGCCTAATGATCAAACCGCTGCATCTCTTAGAAATGGAAACAATGGTCTTGGCTCTGTGCTTACACTCGATCCTTCTGACAGATCTCCTTTCCTTGGAGATATTGGTCCCGGTTGCAGCCAATCCTGTCTGGAAAATAACATGTACCGATCTCCTATTTTTCCTCATAAATTGCCCCAGACAGACTATCTTTTGGTACGTTCAGCAAAAGGTGCCCTGTCCATTCGACGCATTGATAGACTATATGCAGTCGGACAGCAGGTAGGGTTTTTGTTTACCTATAAAATGCAAATTCTTTGTCCTTTATTTTGTGTGCCACTGGTTTTTAAAGGTTTTTTTTTTTGTTTGTATTTCCTTGTTTATCGTAATTTTTTTTTATGATTAAACTTTTTTTCTCCCATTTTTTTTTAAATATCAGTAATAAGACTTTAGTTTTTGATCTCATTAACACTTTATCATTAAAGATTTTATTGCTGTGATGGAAAATATGCTAATTTCTTACCAACTGTAATCTTGATTGTTTGATTCTTTATGGTAGCATTGTGGAATTTAAAACACTATTGGATAAATACAGTGCCACAAAAGTATTCCATGAGAAATATGGATGAAATAAAAATTAATCGGTCATGTGCTGCAGGAACCACATATGGAGGTAGTTTCTCCAGGGTCCAAAAATGTTCATTCATATCTTGTGAACCGGATGCTGGTATATGTGTATCGCGAGTTTCGTAGAAATGAGAAACCTGGCATCCTTCCATCTGTTCGTGCTGATGAGTTGGGTGCACTTTTTCCTGGCTTTACAGATGCTTTCATGCGCAAGAGACTGAAACTTTGTGCGGATTTGAAGGTGTGCTGAATTTATGCTACGGACTTTGCATCAGTACTAAAGTGTTTCATGAGCAGCTTGATTCTATTTTTTAATTATAGTGCTACTCAGTGAAATATTTTTTTTACTTTTTTTTTGCATTTGAGATATTTTTAGAAAGGAGCTTGGGTTAAGAGGATTGATTTTCGTATTCCATCTGAGGAAGAGTTAAGAAGAATGCTATCACCAGAGAATGTGAGTCATTTCAACTTACTGTTGCTTGTACTTGATATGCTGTTGCATTTTATGAATGCCCTGATATTTTGGATTATATCTTTTTTCTTGTCTGTGCATAGGTTTTGCCGGCAAAAGCTATTTTTTTTACTGTTATTTAATTTTTTTTTCCAGCCCTGCCAAGCTGGCATGGTTTTGTTTTTTGAGATAATTGTTTCTGTTGAGATCTGCGTTTGATACATGCCATGTGTTTGAGGTGCAAATCCTGGATAACCCATTTTTAACTCTCTTCGAAAGTTGGGATAAACATATTGTAAACCATTTTATTTACCGAACGAATGTTCTATGCACTATGATTCTCTATTTTTTTATTAATTCTATATGCTGTTTTAGGGATTTGAAAAATTGTTATTCACAACACAAATGATAAGTTAACACGACAATTTCTATAAAGGAGATTAAAATGCATGACATTTAAAACCAAATCAGGCCATCATTTCTCCAAAAAAAAAAAAAAAAACAGAAATAAAATATATTATTAATTCTAGTTGCTCAAAATATAATTGATTTATTTTAAATTAGTGATATCCTGATTGCCTCTCATAACTCTGGCATTTTGGAGCATATTTATATATCAATAATGCTCAATTTGCTTGCAAGGAGTTTCAAATCTGGCCTGACTAACCCTTTGGTAAGGATATCAATTATTTGTTACATTGTGGGAACCAAAGTTGTGCAGATAGATCCACAATCAATTTTTTCTTTTGACAAGTGTCAATCAATCTCTACTTGTCTTGTTTGATCATGTTATACCGAAATTAGTGTAATTGCTTTGTTGTTACAATATAGTTTCAGTAGTAAGCTTGTTACCACTTTTTTTTCTTTGAGAAGTTTTTTCACTCATAGCATCTCACATATTTTGCTTCAATGTGGCTTTTTGCCAATACTTTCTACTTTTTGCTTATCCATGTGACTGCATTTCCCATAGCAAACATACAATACCATGGTAGGTTTTGGATTTAGATTTGTTTGTGGATGCACGCCACCTAAGAAAAAACTGTATTTGGGGAAAGAGCCCCAAGAAGTGAATGGAGATGAAGGATGGAAGGAAAGAAAGAGTAAGAGGAAACTTTTTAAGGTCTATTATTGATCTTCCAGGAAGAATCTTTAAATCTGTTTGAGCCGGCCTTCTTTTTTCTGCCTGGTTACTTTATATTTATAATTGAGGCTTGCCCGAGGCATAATGCATATAACGCTACACAATACAATACATAGTACGACGTCAAATATAGAATGATATAGCTTGGTGTGAGGCCTCCGGGCCTTATTTGTCTGTATGATCTCTAAGCTATACTATTGCTACCTTATTAGGTGTATCGATAAAGTTTATTTTTATTATTAGAGATCTTGCTGTGCGGTCTATTTAAGTTGTTTTGGCTCGATTTGCCTGCTATCATGGCTGGCAAATTGATGGTTTGCTCTCTTTGGCTGAACTGGCTAACAGAGCTCCCTTGGCCGAGTTGTGTGACCAAGTTATTTGGTCAAATTAGCTGACTGACTCGACTTGAAGTGAACTCAATTCAGAGCGATTTATTTATATATATATTTCTTCGGTTCTTTTATCATTTTTAACATTGCGACAAAAATAAGAGAATGATATTTGATTGTTTATGTTAACAATAAACTTTTTTGTTGAATTTATTTAGATGTGTTGATTTCCTTGAAAATTGGGTCTCTCAAAGTTCTTTTATAAATAAGAAGGGAGTGCTTTATATTAAGGCATCATTGATAAAATTACTTTACTCATCTTATAATTTGTCTTCCATGTCTTTGTTTCTTCGATGAACGAGGCCTTTGAAGAGCAACTCGCTATTAAATTATTAATTTTGTAATAACATAATTAATTAATTTATTATTTAATGTGAATACCATATTTATTTTTGATTTTCAATTTTAGAATGATCGACATTAAGACAAATCAAATATTAAATTCATCGACATTGAGCTGAGTACTCATGTTCTTATACTGTGGTGATATTTTGCTTCTTCTAGACCAAATGTATTTATTAGTACTATTAGTACTATTGAAATTATTGCAAACACATGATTTTGAATTCTAGTAAATCTTTGTTCGTACTATATGAATGTTTTGTGCACAATTTTATTTAAATGATTTATAATTATATTATTTGATACAAAAAAAATATTTTTAGTAAATAATGATTTTGATAGAATGCTTGTATGTGCATAACTGATTATGATGGAGTCACACCTCGATTGTACTAATGAGAGAACACTAAGATACCTGTGCACGTATATGAGAAATGATATTGATATTTATGTGTCTTAATTGACATTATTTTTAGACGACATTCCTGTGACGGTTGTGCAGATATAAAATGATATTAATATACTACTAATATATTAATGTTCTTTGAGTAGTATCAAATATTTTTATTGATTTATTAAAAACTTGAGTAGTATGCATATTGCTTTCTTTTCTCGTCTTACTCTGGTTTATGAGTATGAGTTTTAACCGACTTGTTTAGCTTATTGTTAATTTAAACTAACTTTTTAGATTAATCAAGTGATTAACAATCAACATTAGAAGAGCTAACCTTTATAAAAGATGCGAAAAACCCTCAACAAGGTAATTTTAAATATATTGCTTTAATTTTAATTTAATTAGTGATTCTTTTATTTGTTAAATTGTAGACGAATATAAAAAAAATTAGTTCCCACCATTTGACCGTCTTAATTCTAAGCGCTGGGCTAGGTCGCGACAAAAATGATATATGAGTCCAAAATTTAGGATTAATTAATAAAATGTAGATGAAAAATCCAACATAATGATTATAAGAAAGTTTTAATAATTTTAAAAATTAAAGTTAACTTAAAGTAATAAGTTTTATCTATCCAGGCACAGGGCTATAACCAAAATTGTAGAAGGGAATCCGATAGAAAATGCTTGATGGGATGTGATGCGCGATTTGTTGTTTTTAAATTTTGGAGGATGAAATTTTTGCAAGTGGTTGTCTCACCCCTATTGGCCTCTTCTTTTATGGTCTCTTCTTTTATGGTCGGCTGAGGTGCGAGACAGGCTGATAATCTGGTTATACCAAGTCTTGCCAGCACTCATCATAATTTTATTAATCAAGTCCCACTGGGTAATAAATTAATCTTACTAGGTTGCTCTAATATACATGATACATTGCATTTTATAATTTATTCATATATATATTAGAAAGCATGAAAATCATATCATTCAAAGCTTGAATCACCCCAAAACCCTAAATTGCAAGCTGCGACAACACATCGTGTGCGCGGCTTGCCTGTGTCACTTGTTCGCCCTATGCTACCGTGGCTCGAGCAACTGTAGCTTCGTCGAGGAGGATTTTATAGAAATGCGTGGGACATGACACTTAAGGAAATCCCAAAGACATTTACATTATCTAACGACTGAGATTCGCAAGATAGGTCGATTATGAATAATGCACATGTGGGAGATACAGGATTAATGAAATTAATTAGGTTAAATAAATATATAACGTCAAAATTTTATCTTCTCTAATTCGTTAACAATTCATGCATGTTGCTTTATATTGAATTGAAAGATTTCTTGCGTAGAATTTTATAAAATTATTTCAATTAAATTTCAGGAGATGAGAAATTTTGGTGTAATTTTTCAATTGTGTCAAACTTTAAATTGTTTCTTGAACTTTTGGCAGCATGGTGGGGAATATTGTTAAGCCCCATTTTAGTTACTTAGGCGAAGAATAAATGAACAGTCAGAAGAGGAAATGATGAAGAAGTGAGGAGTCGGGTAGCCGAAGAAATGGGAGATGACGTGATAAGATCGGGAAACCGAGCAGGTAAGTTCGCCTATAAATTTATTTTGAGGGAGGTGGGAACTTACCAGGAGAGTCAAACGACAATGTTGAGGGTTGCATCGCTAGAGTTGAGCCACAACGTCGACAGAGAGAAGCTGAGGAAGCTGCGTCGGTGTTCAGCGAAGGAGGTGGCGAAACTTCTGTTGTGCGAAGGAGGCGAGTGTGGGAGTTCTTGCGCTCTTGATCCTAACGAACGAGTCGAAGAAGAAGAAAAGTTAAGAGGAGAGGTGCAATTGCTGAGTGGAAGGAGACAAATCTTGTGTAGAAGCTTTGCAGCATGCAGCTGAGCTGAGCTGAGCCTTTTCGTGCTCGAAGAAAAAGAAGTAGAGCAGCAACTTCAAGGGGGTTCCCTCGTGCGATTCGTCAAAAAGAGGTAAGGTGATTTTTATTAATTGATTTAATTACACACACACAGATATATATGTATGTATGTATATATATATATATATATAATGAAAATATAATTTGGATTATATAAAGTAAAATAATGAAATTTTTGACTAATTAAAATAATTTAAAATATTAAATTTGTTATTATATAATGAATAAATTTAAATTTTAATATGAATATCATATTTATTTTAGATTTTTAATTTTAGAAGGGTCGACGTTAAGACAAATCAAAATAACAAATTAATCGATATCGACGTGAGTACTCATATTTTTATACTGTGGTGATATTTTACTTATTTTATTCAAATACAAATATTGATACTATCATTAGTTATACTGAAATTTCTACAAACTCATGATTTTGAATTCTAGTGAATCTTTATTTAAATTATATGAATAATGTGTGCACAATACTATTTAAATACTTTATGAGTATATTGCTTGATGTGCATGACTGACTATGATTGAGTCACTTCTTGTTAGTATTAGTGGGGAACACTAAGGTACCCATGCTCGTATATGAGAAATGATATTGATATTGATGGTCTTAATTGACATAAATTTTAGATGATGCTCCTGTGACGTTTATATAAATATACAATAATATTGATACACTATTGATATAGTAAGGCTTTTTGAATATCAACAAATGTTCCTGTTGATTTATTTAAAGCTTGATTTGCATGCATATTGTTTCTTTTCTCTTGATTTTCTATTGTTAATGAGTATGCATATTTGTATGTTTGTTCAGCTCATTGTTATTTTAAACTAACTTTTCAGTTTAATCGAGTGATTAAAGACGAGCGTTAGAAGAGAACATTTATAGAATACGCGGTCAACCGATAACAAGGTACTTTTCAATATTTTTATTTAATTTTAATTTGATTAGTGACTATTTCATTTGTTAAATTGTATTTATTGATATAATAATATTCTTTGAATTTCATCAAATATTTTTATTTTATTTAAAGCTTGACATGCATATTATTTCTGTTTTTCTTGTTTTACTATGGTTTATGAGTATGCGTATTCACAGATTTGTTTAACTCATTGTTATTTTAAACTAAATTCTCAAGTTAATCAATTGATTAACGATAAGTATTAGACGAGCACATTTATAGAAGACGCGGTCGTGACAACAAATACAATGATATGAAATATATATATATATATATATATATATATATTCTAATTTCGATCTGATGCTTCTAAATGCCTTACGTTATTAAGTGCGACGCTCAAAAAAGTTTTGTGACACTTCTCCATTTTTACAGTGATAACCTTGTGGTTTGCAATATAGAAATGAAAAGTTAATAAAATATTTGGAAATCCTTTTTACATTATCCCTAATTAATTTATATGCATTGACTTGCTTGAATCTCAAGAAAAACCAACCCATTTTTATGCATTGAACTATTATAATTTTCTTATAGAAAATTATGGTTAATTCAAACATTTTAATAATTTTCTATTCGCTAAGCTCTAACATATTTCATACTGTTTTAAGGCTCTTAGAATGTATCCGGGTTATGAATTCCAGAGAGAGTTAGTTGTGGAATGGCATGGGAAGGCTAATATGCGTGGTAGACGGTGTTTGTAAGAGATTGCAGGAATAAATGTTTTATTGGGTAGTAAGTTGACGTTGCGGCGGCCATCCGGGTTGAAATCAACAAGTTGGATGGTGAAACGGTGAGATACGAGCAGCGAGGAGGTTTACACTTCCACCATGCGTTCCTAAGCAGGTTACAAATACACTTGTAAAAGGAAGATAAAACACTCCAAAGAGTATAAATCTTTTGGAAGGGCAAAAATCAAAGAAATGTACCTCAAATTCATCAAAATAGCAAAAAATAAAAATCCAAAACCCTAATACATCATATATAAAAGTCCTCTAGGTAAAAACTAAAATTTGGAAAATTAAAAAAATAGGTAAGAGCCATAATGGAAAGAATCAAAAGATTAAAACATGTTGAAAATAAAAATGAAAGGAGATAAAGGCTCTCAGCCAACTATGTTGTATTAAATGTAAAAATAAATAAATAAATAAATAAATAAAATTGATTGTTATGTCTGTTATAAAAAATGTTCATGACGATTTTGACGGGGGAAGGCAAATATATTGTCTTTCTAATTAAAAGGCTAGACGAACCTAAGAGGCAGAGCAGTGACGAGTGAGGAGAAGAAAGATGAAGAAGGCAAAGTCCATGCAATCTGTGCGAGTGCTCGTGGGCTGACGAAGAAGGGAGTCGAAGCTGAAGTCGCTCATTCTGTGCTAAGGAGAGGTGACACCTTGCTTGCGGGGCTACCTACTGTCAGTGGCTTTTCCTGTGGGTGTCGAACCTGGGAGACAACATTGAAAAAACAAGGAGGTTTGATGTTGTTTTTAGGAGGAATGATATAGGCCACGAGAGAGATGAAGTCACGGTGAAGGATTTGCTTGCAGTTGATAAGCCAGTGAGTCAACACGTGCAGTTGGGGCTACAACGTGCAGGCGAGTAGGGTCCTATGCACTAAGATAGAGTTGAAGAGGAAGCTTGGCGTGTTGTTGTTGAACCAAGTAGCTTTGCAGGCTGGAGGCGCTGAACTGAGCATATATAAGAAGGTTAGGGTTTATTTGAGTAGATTTTTTTAGTATGTTATTTGAAATTTGTAATTGAGTGTTAATTTATGTTTTTATGCTAATTAAAAATAGAAATTAGAGAGTAGAATAATTAGATTTGGAGGAGAAAGAAGAAAGTTTACGACATCAATAAATTAAGTGTTTAATTGAAAATTTATTTGTAGTCAATTTAATTATAAATTGGCACATATCAAAACAAGAATATCATGAAAAATTACCAATGATTTAGATTGTGTAACAATCAAATTAAAAGACAGAAATTTTTTTGTGCTTGAGGTGTAATTGGTTTTCCTCATTTCAGTTATTTTTCTTACTTCCTGATTGTATTATTTATTTTGGTTTTTCACATTCATGCTGTATTTCTTCAAGACTTAGACTACCAATGATATCTTCATATTGTTAGGTTAGAAGTGTGTATGTGAGCAATTTTGTATAAACTGTTGCATAATATTTTACCTATGAAGTTATTCGATTCTTGCATGTCCTTTTGATTCTAGTAAACATACATTTATTCCTTAGTAGATGAATGTAAATTATCACATAAGAAGATAATTTATGATATGAAGTTTGAAATATTGTATACACGAATGCTTGTTTGCGTATGGAGTTCACCCTGTTATAGTGCTCGAAGGGGATGTTAATGTGTTCACGCACGATATTTTTTTTCTATCACCTCAGACGATCGTGAAATTTAGATAAATAAACTATGTCAATAAGAAAGTATCTATCAGGGGTGAGTAGGCACCCTACCACACCAGTTGTGAAATTTGGATCACTAAGCGCTGTGCCGATATGGAAGTATCGGTCAAGGGTGAATATGCACCTTTTCACCTCAAGCAATAGTTGACATATTGTATTAACCAAAGAATTTATGATTGCGGGAGTTCTGTGCATATGGGAAAGGCGCGTCCTGCATCAATATTATTCAAGTCAAACTCTTTAATAAAAAGGATGGAGTAATTTTAAAATTAGCATTTAGGTTTATGTTTCAATTGCAAAATATAATATAAAAATCCTTGTTGAGGTTGGCTCAAATGCTCAAAAATTCTATTTGAACATTTTAATTAGTTTTCTTTCATAACCTAGGGTTACCTAATGAGTTACCATAAAAGGTTATTTATGCTAATAGAATTTTAGGGCTCATTTATGCTAATAGAATTTTTGTAAAGATGAGTAGTAAATTTAGGGCTCATTTATCTATTACCATAAATGAGTGAGTTACCTAGTGAGTTACCATAAAATTTAGGGCTCATTTATGCTAATAGAAATTTTGAGTTACCACAGAAAGTAAATAATAAAATGCTCAAAATTACATGTGAATCTTTGAGATGAGTGGCAAATTTAGGGCTCATTTATGGTAACTCACTCATTCACTTTTTGTAAAGATGCCAAGTTATGTTTGATTTCTATCTTTTTTCTGTATTTAAAAAAAATTTTGCTTTGAGAATTAGTTTTTCACTACCAAATTTGCTAGTGGGATATATTTAAGAAAACACTTATATGACTTTTTAGAAGGAAAAAAAATAGTAACAATAGCTTGTCAGCCGTTTTTAACTTCGTGATGTGAAAAAGTGATGATTTTGTGATTTTAAAAATAATTTAAATATGAATATAACTTTTTTAATTTTTAAAAGTAAACTTTTAATTTTAAAATAGGTGAGACCAAACGGGTCTCACATTTTAACTAGTTCAGATTATTGAATACAATACTACAAGTAATACATTTATCCCGAAAAATAAATATATCACTTGTAATAGAAATTCAATTACCCAAACTAAAGAATTTGTGACATCCGTTTTGGTCTGCGAAATATTTTTTATGAGGCCAACAAGTTCCCCTACCTAATACGAGGATTAGATAGAGTTTATTTTATCTGTGTTCCAGGTTCCCTATAGAGGCAAACCCCTATAGTTAATTACATATTAAATGACTGGTGGTCACTTAAGAAAGCTCTCGATTAAGATCATGTGGTTTTGCTTTCAAAATTTCAAAGTTTATGTTTTCACGATTGAACACGAGAAAATCAAATGAGAATGACTCAAAATAGGAATAATTATCTTAAGGAATTCAAATGAATGAATAATAGGAGACATCACAGATCCAGGAGAAACCCCGGAGATGTCCCAACTATCATAATGTTCGGTTTTATGTCTTTGAAGTGATGTTTATTTGATATTTCAATCCTGCAAATTTTTCAGGATTTTGGACTTATGTTTACACAATATCGGACTGTGCAAATAGCCTAAGAAGATATTATGATTTACACCTTACCGTATGGTAACCTCGGAATCCTAACGCGTTAGCACTTATAATTGCACAACAGAGTTGTGCAAAAAGCCTAAAGGGCGATCCTATGGGTTGTTATTTAAATTAAATGAAGTGATAAGTGATGTGAAAATATTTATGTGATGTGTTTTGATGTTTTGCTGTTGCAGATCCACCTTGAAGTTGTTCCTCATCGTGCTGCCCATGATGTTCGCTCCAAGCTCTTCGTAGTAGCAACTCCTGGTTTACTTTTGGTTTTGAAAATGCACCTAACCACTAGATTTTCCTAAACTAAGACATAGTTTGTATCAAAATAACTAAATATGCAGTATAAAAGAAAAGAACAGTATAGTGTACAGTAGAAAGAAAAGACAGCATAACATGCTGAAAGAAGAGTAGAATGTGCTAAGAAAAGACAGTATAACATGCTGGGAAAATAGTATAACAGACTATGAAAACAATATAACATTCTGTGAAATAAAATGTTGTAATGTAAATTAAAACTGTACACCTGGGAGGTTCATTGCTCCTTTAAGTTTAGCTATTATGCGCTGTGTAAAAGGAGAAAATATAACTTGAAAAAGATTTGAGAAAAACAGGTAAATCGTAAGAAAAAGACAAACAAATAAAACAAAATACAATATCACATATAAAAGACCAAGAATAAGAGATTTATATGTGATATTGGAAATGTCCCCAATTGCCAGAAGAATCTGAGTGTAAGACTCAAGCTCAAATCCCAGAGCATTGAGTTTCAGTTTTGGTTAATTTAAGACAAAAATTTCATTATTTGATTTAATTAAATCAGTCATGAATCACGATCTAGTGCACCCTCATGCCTAGTGTCCTAATTATCTCATGAACTGGGGTTAGATGTTTGGTTTCTTAGGATCATTTGAACATTAGAAGAATGAACTCTCTCAAGGTGTGCTCCTATGACTTTTTAATTTTGGCCTGAAGTGTTCTAAAGTGTCTAACTTCAATTAAGTGTCTTTCAACTAATCCTCGAACATCTTTAGATTAAGTTTAGCTCGCTATCAGACTCTTAAAACATAGGGGGTAAACCTATAGTTTTGGCAAAAGGGTTGTGAATTGTGCTTCAATCCTAGTTAGAGCAATTTGATTTAAGTTTATTCAAAGCTTAAGAGACCTAAGTGCAGATCTATTAATCTTTCAATCCATGTCACTAATTGTTATATAAACTCTCACTTTCATCTTTCTTATGTAAACGGAACAGTGTATAGTTTGTTATCCCATCTCCTCATTAGATTTTGCCATCTCAAAGAACCGAATTTCATTTTTAATCTTCTCTCCCTTTCTCTTTCCCTCATATTTTTCCTTAAGACCATGAATCATTTCTGAAGATAATTAAATCGAAAATTCTCATTTTTAACTTGACCGTTAAAAAAAAAAGAAAACAAAACGAACGAAAAGAAGACCGATCTTTTTTTAAAACAAAGTCAAATCAGTAAAGCTTAAAACGAAATCGCGAATGCATCGGTCTAAAGACGTTTAAAACTTGTTAAAAAAATGAATCAATTTCAAACAGTGATTTAAAAGCTTCAAAATATAACTTAAACCTTACTAAATAAGGTCTCTAGATCCTCAAATTAATCCAAGAAGGATTTCATATTCTCACATTCATAAATGAATTATCCCGAGAAGGGTATCCTTTCCAAATGACAATCTTATAAATTTCTAAACCTCACATGAATTTAATTTATATCAAATTCATAATTTATTAAAATAAAGTTTCAAGAATTCTTCATACGTCATAAAACAAGAAAGACTAATCCATAAAGAATAGCTCTTCTCCTTTTTTTTTTATCTCCAAAAGCTATGCCAATACCAATTTCAACTTTAATCACAAGCTCTTTTCCCTTTTCTTTTACATCTTCCTAAATTGAAATTATTTTTGTAAATATCCAAGACCAAGACAATAGAAAGAGACAACCAAACTCCAAGTCCAACTCATGGGTAAGGGCCAAAAAGAGAAACCCAAAGGCAACATAGACTCACGGGTAAGGGAGACTCAAAGCCAGCATAGACTCACGGGTAAGGGCCAAAAAGAGAGACTCAAAGGCAGCATAAACTCACCCGTAAGGGCCAAAAAGAGAGACCCAAAGGCAACAACACCAAGTAATGCACAAGGCCAAAGACAACAACCAACCTTACAAAATCAGTCTCAAAGCAAAAGGGGAAAACCCCAAACCGAGCCTAGCAAAAGGGCAACCCAAACCCAACATAAAGGAGCAAACCAAATCTAAGAAATGATCCAAACAGTAAAGGATCCAAGCTAACATAAATCACCAAAAGGAGCCCAAACCGAGCCCAAGAGGGGACAACTGAGCCCAACACAAGGGGCCAACCGAATCCAGCCAGAGGGAGCAAAACAGAGAAGTATTTCAAGCATAAATTTGATTTCGAAAAGAGCTCAAACCAAGCCCATCAAATGGGCTAAAAATTATTATAAAAATTTCAACTGAATTCAGCCTAGAAGAAAGCTAAAACTGAGCCCAGCAAAAGGGGAAAAACCAAGCAGCATAGAGGCTAACCCGAACTCAATAAAGAGGCAAAACCAGTGAATTAATCCAAAAGAAGCTAAATTCGACCCCACTAAATGAGCTAAAACAGGGTCATAAAATCAGATTCCATAAAGCCATAACTGAGCCCAAGAAAAGGGCAAACCGAGTCCAATACATGGGGCAAAGCAGGAAGCATGTTTCCAATTCAATCCCGAAGAAAAAACCAAGACCGAGACCACCAAATGGGCCAAAGGAGAATGTATTTTTTCAGCGTTTATTGTAAGCATGAATATCAACAATAAAAGTTTTGATTATTTATTCCAACATGCATTCGATCAAGGGGACAACAAGATAAACGTGAAATGAGCCCCAAACATATTTTTCCATCTCATAAAATAATTTCCAACAAGTATTCCAGCAAGGGGCAGCAAGAGAAGCAAAAATGAGCCCCCAAATACATTTTTTTAACTCGTAAAATAATTTCCAGCATGCATTCTAGCAAGGGGCAGCAATAGAAGCAAGAATGAGCCCCCAAACATATTTTTCCATCTCATGAAATGATTTCCAACAAGTATTCCAGCAAGGGACAGCAAGAGAAGCGAGAATGAGCCCCCAAACATATTTTTCCATGGACATTTATAAAGGAATAAAAATATTTTTCTAGACTACTCTAACCATGCCTTCAAATGTTTCAAGCAAAAGAAAAGTAGAGGTGACCCATATATACATGCTTCATTTCTCATCACCCTAAGCAAATATTCATGCTTAATCTTCAAAATAAGCTTCCATACTTCATGCCATCCGAAATAATGCAAAATAGAGAAGAGGAGAAGAATACCTCTTTCTAATGCAAATTTAAAGCAAAACACTAAAATAAATTGAAAGAAAAGCTCCACAGAAATCCTTCCCGAAAACCTCACGCGAATAGCCCCTATGGCTTCTAGCTCCCGGTTCTTTAATCACAAGAGTATCGACTAACAGAGAGGAGGAATAACTCCCCTCGAACAACGAATCAGAAAGAAATAGCTTTCCCCCACAGTAATCCTTCCCGACAGCCTCACGCAAAATAGCCCCTACGGCTTCTAGCTCTCGGATCTTTAACCACAAGAATATCGGCTAACTGAGAGGAAGAACTCCCCTCAAACAACAAATCAGAAAGAAGTAACTCTCCCTCACAGTAAGAAAAATCCAAGCCTTCTCTCAAAACCCTCCCTTTCTCTCTCAAAAATTTCAACAACCCAACACGATAGACTAGGAAAACGTTTTATAGGCAGAGAGGAGAAGAGAAGAAGCCACCAACCATCGTTCCATGACCGAATAGAACAAGAGGGACGAAATCGACACAATAAAAAGGAAAGCGTACAACCTCGAGGAGGAGAAACGTCGGCCAGCTCATCTCCTTGCGATTGGAGAGCTGAAAAGCCAAAGGGAAGCTCGAGGAGATGAGCCGCGAGTAAGAACGGCAAGGAGAGCCGCGTGGATCCATCGTGGATCTAGGGCACACGGAGGAGAGTGAGACGAGCCGCGGGATCGAGCCACGGGATGAGTCAAAAGAGGTTTTAAGCAAGGGTAGAGGTGTAAATAGGATTTAGGTTTAATATAATTATAATTTAAGGATATTTATATAAAAGACAATATTTAATATTTTGAAAAATAAAAAAAAATTAATTTGTGTTTCATCCATGCATCAAAACATAACAAAATTGGTATCATTTTTAAGTAATTCTGACGTTCCGGACGCACTGACGCAGTCCAATTTGTCGCTGGAGGTCGTCCGAAGAAATTCGCATTTTCACCCGTCCTTTAGGTTCAATTGAAAACAGTCCTCGTGCAAGTTTGTGAATTTTGTGCATTTGGTGCATGTATGTGACGAAAAAGTTGTGACAATGTTTTCCTAGGGCCTGAAATCCTACTGGGAACTTCTCCCTGAGTCTTCATATAATAGCCCTTAACCTGCTCGTACATAAGACGGTAGTTTTGGGCCATAAATGCTAGACATCACAGGAAAAATAAGAAATGTTTTGGAATTTCTACAATGGTGGGTCCCAATTCTAGTTTTTTAAGATAGTCGACAGGAATTCCTAAAGCTAGATCCTAGGATCCTAAAAAAAGGTAATGACCTAAAAAATGAGGTCAACATACCGATTCTAATTTTTTTTTCCACAATAATTCTATATTACTTGTACAAACTGCTGCAGCAATCCGAAATGGACCATCATGATTGGTTGATTCCATTATTTTTATTTTCAATAGAATTTTGCGTCATTGCTTTTTCATTAGTAATATATTTTTAGATAAAGGAACCGAGCAGCTGACAATCTTTCCAGTGAGAGAATCTATTTGGAAGAATAGCCAAGTTGAAGGGGCAGCGGAAGCAATACAAGGTCTTCCAGCTTGGGTGAGGGCTACACAATTGAAGGAATGCCATGGGAAAGATTTGTCGAAGAATATACTACCGATGTGCTTGTATGCCACGAGAGCCAGATTGGAAATTAGCCTTTTCGTGAAGCATGGTACAGAAAGAGTGAAGAAATTTTAGAATTGGCTACCGATGAAAGTGATTTGGTTATCAGAGTTTTCAAATGTGGAAGAATCATTTTGCTAGTAGGAGAGAAAACCACAACAGCTGAAGAATGCATGGTAGAAGAAGCAATTATTATTGTGCCTATCTGCAGCCTGTTTAGGCTATTAGTTGATTGCTTTATCTCTATTTCATAAAATATTGACTTCCAAATATGTTGCTCAGCGCTTTTGGGTGTGTGCTCGAATTAAAAGAAAAAAGATTGACGATAGAATTGATAATCGGATTGGAAACTACGGGCTGTTATATAGAAATGACCAACTATGATGTCTAAACGAAAAACCTTATGTGGATTCTGACGCAACATATTTGGAAGTCATTGTAATTTTGAAGAATTGTTTGCCATCTGGATCAACCTTGTCTATTGGCATTTAAATTTGAAATAGAATGGGCTGTTTTGATTACCAGCATTCTTGTAAGAATTTGCATGAAGGGGAATAAAGACCGCTGTAAAAACACATTATTTTGATTAATATGTGCTATGTAAACCTTCTGAAAGTTTAAGTCAACCATTTCACTATAGTTCTTCAACTTCCACAAAGATAAAATCTTCTAAAAGTGATTCCTCGGGATATGATGAGCTCCTCCATGCAAAGGAGGCTTTTTATATAATAAATTTAAAGAATCTCAGTTTCAGATGGAATAACTTCGAATACCAATCTAAGCACAGATCAATGTCTTCAATGTTAATATGGAGCTTGGTTATGATTTATGCATCAATAAATGGATATGCTCATTACTGAGATATAGGTATGGATACGAAACCAAAAATTGTAATGGATGTGCTGTTGTATCTTTGTCTTCTAATTTTTTCCTGTTAATTTCGTTTCACTTTAAGTTTTTTATAGCACATGGCTATACCTTTTGTGGTTGATTTCTTATCTGCTTGTCTGCCTTTCATTTCTGTTTATGGTTATATTGACTGGAAATACTACTTCAACGTAAAAAGGAATCTCTTTGACAGATTTGATTGGGCCTTAAACTTTATATATGCACTTAACATTTGTCTTTTGTTTATAGTTTTCTTGAATGATTGAGCTTAAAATTTATATATGTACTTAACATTTGTCTTTTGTTTATAGTTTTCTTGAATGATTGAGCGTGGATGTTAATTCATCTAATTTACGTTATCAACAATTTTTCATCGTCTTTTACTTTGTGCCAACTTGTTGGGGTATGTTTTATGGATCATATTTTACCATTTCTTTCTGTTGAATGTTTAAGATATTAAATATTTTCCTTGCTAATCATTTTTAACAATTTCTATCTATATAATCTTTATGTTTACCTCAAATGCTTATCCTCTGATAGTATTTTATATGTTCTTTGTGTGGGCATATTTTTGTACCCTTCATTGTATATGGTTAAATTATTTAATTATATTTTCCATTTTATTTCTCATTATTTATTTATATTATTTTTCCCATAATATTCATAAAGTGCATTTATCTTAGCCATCCGCATTAGTTGTTTGCTAGAATATTTATCCATCTTTTGCTGTAGAAATCACTTGATTTTTTTGATTGCTGATAATTTCCCCACTTTTTCTCTTGTACTGATGTTTGTTTCTTCTCCCCTTTCTACCCTCCATCACGGCAACACCACCAGGTTTGCTCATATGAGAGTATGCAAGCAGGTCTTTACCGTCTGAAACGCCTAGGAATAAACCGGCTTACTAATCCTGTTGGGCTGTCTTCTGCAATGAACCAACTTCCATACGAAGCTATAACTCTGGCTGCTGCCTCTCATATTGAAAGAGAGTTGCAGATAACTTCATGGAATCTGACAAGCAACTTTGTTGCTTGTACTAATCAGGTATTGCTCTATCTTGTGATCAGATAGATTAATTTTTTCTTACTTAAATCTTCAGTTTCTTCGGTATTTTTTGAAGTATTTGAATTTAAGAAGCTGTTAGAAAAAGGTATTTGTCTGAATTTGAATTTTGTTTCTTTGATAAAAGTTGTATTAGCCATACGTTACTAGCAACTTGTCTTGTAATGCTTCTTGCATAATTACAGAGAAGCTTGTGTTTCCGTTATGCATTAATTTAGAGAGGTAGACATAAAAGAGAAATAAATTAAATAAGATCACATCCTTGGTTGTGATTTGTAACAGTCTGAGAATTCTAATTTCAAAAAAAAAAAAAAAAATACAATTGTTTATGTTGAATTAAGCTCTTGTCCATAATTTCTAATTAATTTGCTTGATTATGATATTGTGCTCTCTCTCTCTCTCTCACACACACACACACACATGCAGACATTTACAACATTTGGGTAATGTCACGCATTGAGTCCAAAAGGTGGTTCATTCAGGTAATATGAGATATACTTATTTGATGCTTATATGAGGAAAGTTCATAGATAAGTAACATAAATAGGAAGAACACGTAAAAGTAAATATCATTTCACTCCATAAATGGTGGTTATACATTAATGCATCATGAAAGAGATTACAAAAGTAATTAAGAAGGAACAAGAACAAAAGTTTACAAGCGAATTGCCCAAAACCAGATAGAAATACAATTGAATTCTTACAAAACTAAGAAATTTAAAACAAATTCTACATCTAAAAATTTTGCTTCCGTGATGATGGGCTTTCCATGTACGTTGGAAGAAACTGCTTTGAGAAAACCTATAATGAGTGAGTTTTATAATTCAAGTATAAAATATAACTTTTATCTATTAAAACATAAACAATGCACTGGAATGTGGAATATGAATAATAAAAGAAGCAGTAGTTAGTTAATACTAGTAGTGTGATGAAAGTCATTCAATTGTCAAGTTTGAAGTATGATAGCTTGAGAGGAAGAGCGTCATTAGTTTTAAGAAATCTTCATGACCATTATGCCTATAATCTTGTGTGGTAAACATCCATACATCTTTGTGCTGACATCATATACCACCACATCATGTATATGTTACGCTGGTGCCTAGTTTAAGTGCAATTTTATTTTTTGTGCACCTAAGGGTAGTTTTGTCTTTGGTCATTTATTATTATTTTAGATTAAATAGGGCTAATATGTTTAGGGTTCGGGTTATGTGGAAGATTGTTCCTTGAGTCTTAGGTTTAGGGTTTGTGAGAGATTTTATCTATCAAATTGTAGGGAATTGGGAGAGATCACTTACGTCTCAAGTTGTAGGTGCTTATCTTTATGTATTTGTGTTGTGTTGTATGGTGTTTCTAAAATAAAGATATTTTGTGCCCTATATTATGTGAAAAAGCGAATTAGACATATCAAAGTGATATTCGAGCGTTCGATCCTGAAAAGAAAACATCAGGATCGCGGCATAGAGGTTAACTATTGGGGATGAAAGCCTACATCATCCTTTGTGGTTGAAACCCACGATACAATCACAGTTGATGGTAGCTGGGTAGAAACACAAGATTGCGGTGTATAGTGAGACACGATACAGTCGTGATTCGCACCAACTGTGAAACAACAAAATCATAGCTTAGAGTGATGTGATACCAACTCGCTTGGAAGGCGATGAAGGACCGTGCAAGACAACCATGATTATGGTAGTCGGGAAGAAAAGATGGAACCACGATAGCATCTGATTCTTTATTGCGATAGTCACTATTTGGAGCCAGCGGGGTCGTCAATGTCCGGATCGCGACGTCTAGGGGCCAACAACGGGATTGCGTCAGAGCTTAACCTTTTCTCTTGATCGCGGCGTATGGGGCCTATGGTGGGATCGCGACTACAAGATACAACTAGCTAATGACATATTTGAGCAGTATATATGCAATCAAATCGAGGTGGAGCTTGCGGTACAGGTGTTCTAATCCAGTTCAGTTGCACGCGCCTAATGAACCTAGCGATAAACCTGCTCTAGTAGCAATTTTTTTCACCTTAAGGACTGCATTTTTGGGAGAGGAGTATTGTTACGCCTATGCTTAGCCTAAGGACACTTTTATCTTTTGTGCGCTTAAGGGCAGTTTAGTCCTTGATCATTTGTTATTGTTTAGTATGAATAGAGCTAATATGTTTAGGATTAAGGTTATGTAGAAGATTGTGTCTTGAGTCTTAATTTTAGAGTTTGGGAGAGATTTTCTACCTCTCAAATTGTAGGAATTGAGAGATTTCGCCTGCCTCTCGAATTGTATGTGCTTATATGTATATATTTGTGTTGTGTTGTTTGGTATTTCATAAGTATTATTTTTTTTGTTCTGTTATTTCTATGAAGAATCGATTTGAATCATATCAGTATAGTTACACTTCCTATGCTTTACTCACTATTCATTTATTTCTACTTGATAATATCCTAAAATAAACGCGCACGTGCGCACATGCACATATACAATATTATTTATCATCATAATAAATTTATACGTTCTCTACAACACAAGTTTAACAGGATTGATGACCTACAATGCATTTATTCTTAATAAGTATCTTTTGTCTAGCTTGAAATGTTAAATTTAAAACGTCAAATCTATGTAAAACTCATTAAGTGACGTTATATCAAAGAGGCATAGCAGCCGCAGAGGAGAGGCATGCATTGCCCGAACACTCGATCCTTATACGGTGAGCGAAGACAGAAATAAGAGAGGGAAGGTCATGTGATTTGCATGATTTAAAAGCGGTGGAGACAACCTAGAGCGATTCATGCAAAGGGAGGGCTTGGCTTTGGGGTTGTTATGCTTGGTTTGATCCATTTTAGGGTTAATAGCCCGGTTCAATTATTAGAGGCAAATACACCTATTTTTGTGTCATGTCCTATTTGATGAGTTCTATTAAATTCTCTGTAGTTTGTTTTTGTTGTTTTAGCAAGAGCATTATAGTTACTTCTTAGTATATAACATTCGATCCATGCGATCCATGTGATCAAATTCCTTTGAGTGGCTATAGAGCTCATTTTTTTCATGATGTAATATATGATATGGTAAGATAGCGAATTTATAACTCAGCTTTGGAATGAAGATAATTCATCAATGGTATCTTCACAATGATCAATCAGATCCATAACAAACATTCCTGATCAATATGCTATTGAATATCATTGTTACACTTCTTCGTGACTTCTTTAAAATTGGGAAATTTTGATGCTACCACTTTCCCTACTCCCACAAGTGATTTTTAATACGATTCAATGTAGAAATCAACACAGATTTTCTTAAAAATTAGCACAAACACAAATTTTATTGTAATAATCCAACAAATCAATAGGAACACAAAGATAAGTACCTACGACTCTCCCAAAACCTAAACTTTAGACTCACAATTCAATCTCATGCTTATCCTCTAACCCTAGACATAACATTCCTATTCATACCCAATAATAATAATAATAAATGACAAAAATGGCCTTAGACTTATAAAAGAAAAGTTTGCCCTTAGGCTAGGAGCCCTCGAAATAGTTTCATCTTCCTTACCAGGTTATTTAGCTCCACTTTCCGAGACTCTTTGATATAATTCAGTTTGTGAAGTCAACCTAACTGGCCTGCCCATCTTATTGCTCAATTTTAGCTTCCTTATGTGGAACATGCTGCCTCTAAAACAATGGCCAATGATTTTACTCTCCCATGCCTTCACCATTTGGCCCAGTTGTAGCTCCTATGGTGAGTTATATGTGTCAGTTCATTTTATTAAAATGATACTTCTTGAATCAGTGGAGGTTTTGGCTTTTTCTCGGTGATCTATCCGTATTAATGTTTTAGCTCCTATGGTGGGTTATAAGTGTCAGTTCATTTTATTAAAATGACACTTTTTAAATCCGTGAAGGTTTTGGCTTTTTTTTGGTGATCTATCTCTATTAAAGTTGAACTTTGTTGGCAATATTGTTTTATCTGTATTTGCTCGTAGCATGGATGCCTTTATTGGGAAAATGAATCTCAGTTTCCTTTTTTTTTGATGATTTCACCGCCTTTAATCATTAGACATCTAGAATATAAAGATAATTCTCTTGAACAATCTTTAAAGTGCAAAGAGTAGTTTTGCTTATTTTTATTAGAATTCCATTCTATACTCTAGTTTGCAGGTTTGCTTAAAATAGTTGGAATCAGATGTCACTTTGATACCGGAGTTAACCTGAACCACAACAGGAAAATCAAATAATATTAATAAAAACAAATAAAATGTTACAACCAAACCTCTTGAATAGAAAAATACAATAACATGACACCCAAAAATCTGAAATAACAACGGACACGACACATTCAAACTATTGTTGGATCAAGGGGTGGTGTTGGTGGTTGACAAAGGCATGAAAGGTGGTGGAGTGGTGGTTGGGGCAGTTGGCAAGCAAAAAACTGCTCAACAGTGGTTTCCAAACGTGTGGGTTGCGTGCAAGCCACAAGAGTTGATGTAGAATGGCTGACCAACATGATGTAGCAAGAATGCAGCCGGTTTGTGGCAGCATCAACAACAAAAGTGTGGTTGATTTGGGGTTGCCGACAATATGGCGGAATGAGAGGAGTGTGGGTTCTGGATGAAGACAACAAGTTGGAAGGAGCGTGTTGTTCCTGAAAGCGACAGGAAGGTGAGCGGAAGGATGGCTACTGGAAGGCCAAGAATTGCAGGGGAAGACAACTTCAAGGCTGTTCAGGAAGCGGCAGCGTTGGAAGATGTCTGGGAGCGTCGTGGGAAGATGTGGAAGGGAGTCAAGAAGATAAACATCATCACAGGCGAGAGATACAACCGAAGCACCATCCAATTCCTTGGGTACAACACTCGCGCATGGAAAGCGGTCGCTGACAACTGTCTTGAGAGAAATTTGACCCAAAAAGACAAAAACAACATATTTATAGATTTAGGGTAGGAGTGGACCTCACTCCCAGTAGGAGGGAAATCCACTTAAATGTATGGTCGACTGGTCCAAGAATGGTTGCAAAAAATGTCCTCTAGTCACTCTTATACTAATATGAGTTAGGACATGTTTTGCATGGTGAAGAAGCGTATGGTTAGGACACGCTTCTTCACTTTTATACTAATATGATACTAGAGTCTCTCGAAAAGGATGGGCCGATTACATTGTAGCTTGGTTTTAAGCTTACAATTGTCCGCCATAACCTTTTTTGCTGGATTTATAAGAGTGATGGATGATATATTAGTTAGTCTTTAATCCATGCAGTAGAAGTCATTTAAAGGCTGCTATAAGATAACACCAAGTCCTTGGTCGACCATGTTATTGATAGATAGGTTGTTTGTAGTTTGTTCAGATTTCTTTGTATTTAGCGTTACTCATCTCTTTATTTTAGCAATATTAGTTTGTTGTCCGAGTTCAGGATAGTTTTTTCTATATTGTTTTCAATACTCCAAGCACCTTTCAGTATTAACCCCCTTTCTTTTTTGGAACTCCATGTATTCGACCAACAAAGTAGGCCTTCTTTCAATCTAAAATAAAAAAAGCTAATCCTGGCTCTAACCCAAAATAGTATTTAGGACTATTGTTAAATAGCATTTGACACCGATCTAGGATTTCTAGATGGTTTGGGACAATTAAAAGAGGGGTCAAGTAGGTTGTAGGACGAGAAAGGGAAGTAGAAAAGATGAGGACGACTAAGCAATCAATGCACTTGTTGGCTGGACAACAAATCAGAATAAAAAAATTGTAGGTAGGCTAAAAAGTCGGTGGCATAGGAGGTCTACAAACATCTATGAGAGATCACTACTTAGATCCATCAGGTTATAGGCACACCACGAGAAAAAAGATCAAATGATACAACACTCTGACAAAAACAAACTGGAGAGAATAATCTCTATTGCATAAACTAAATCCCAAATGTGTCCTAACCATATTCCAAGCAACATACTACGAAAACTCAAACCCAATCTAAATCCTACTCATAAAGCAAAATATGGAAAATAATGGCTATTGGGTTAGTGGTTCAACCTATGGGAATTTTTCTTCATCGGTTCTCATGAGATAAAAAATCAGAACAAGAAAGTTGTAGGTAGGCTAAAAAATCGATGGCATAGCAGGTCAACAAACATCTATGAGAGATCGCTACCTAGATCCATTAGGCTATAGGCACACCACGTGAAAAAAAGATCAAATGATACAATAATCTGACAAGAACAAATTGGAGAGAATAATCTCTATTGCATAAACTAAAACCCAATTGTGTTCTAACCATATTCCAAGCAACATACTACGAAAACTCAAACTCAATCTAAATCCTACTCATAAAGCAAAATAAGGAAAATGATGGCCATTTGGTTAGTGGTTCAACTTATGGTAATTTTTCTTCATCGGTTCTCACGAGATGAAAAAATCCATTACTGCATCTTCCCTTCGCCCATGCTACTTGACGGGACACTCTTGCGTCACTCTCCTCGTTTAGGGGAGGCTTTGCTTTCTTCTCTAGGAGCTTCTGGAATCTCATACTATAGCAAGTCAATGTTGCTAAATGTTGCACAAATATTGTACTCTTTCTTTTGATTGATCGATCTTGTTCTTCTTGTCCTTAATCTCATTCATAATCCTGAATGGTCTGTTAGCTATAGATTTGAGCTTTCCAAATGTCCTAGCATGCAACCTCTCCTTCAATTTGATCCATACCAAATTATCTTTCTTCGAAACTCGAGTTTTCTTGGTCTTGTTTGCCTGTTTCTGATACTTAGCGTTTTGCTTAGCGGATATTTTTTTTAGTTGTTCATGCGAAGCTTGAATTTACTTTACTCTGATCTCTATATCAATTTTAAGCTCAATAGCTGGAAGTATAGAGACCAACTCCAACATGGTGAGAGAATATCTCTTATAAATTAGCTGAAAAGGGTTGCAAATTGAAGATTGACTTGTGAACAAGTTGTAAGAAAATTAGCAAACTCAACTTGGAGGAGCCCCGCCTCATATTATACAATTTTAAACAATGAAGCAAACTCAACTTGGAGAAGAGGCAAATTCTACTATATGATATATTTTTTTTCCACGAAACATCAAAGAAGATTCCCCAAATTGCTATTTAAAACTTCAGTTTCCTCATCTATTTGTAGGTATAATTCTGAATTGAACTTTAGCTTTTTATGCAACTTACTCCATAAAGTGTCACGATCCTACTCCGGAGCTTGGTATTACCAAGACGAGAATTGTTGGTTGGATGGAATTCAAAACATAAAAAGAGTTACTATCTATTAGTTTTACCAAATAACAGTTTTATTTACTAATTAAAATGAAATTCAAAACACAAAAGAGTCATTCTATTTACTCAATTTAAAGCTATAACCAGTTCATACAAAGTTTTAAATATTTATAATTGACAAAATAAATGCTAGCACATCATACTTATCATTCCACGCTCCATGACGTCTGCACACATGCTCTCAGGGTCTATTTAGCCTAGAGGTGGTTTCCTATGAAATATTAATAATTAGCGGTTGAGTTAAAACTACTCAGTGAGCAAATATTTCTAAATTACTATTATTTTTTTTAAAATATTTGGTAAAAGTTACTGTAAATAGTAAAAAGAAGCGCAATAAAAAAAAACAGCAAATAAACCAGATTTATTTTCTTTCATTTATTATGTTACGCTTTTGATTGTTGGGAGTCATTGTCTAAAAGCAGCAAAAGTTATTGTAATTTTGTCCAACCCACCATAAAGGTAGCCAATTATTTCAAATTTTCATTTTCCTGCATGGGTACATTGTATTCTTCTGCCAGTAACTTCTTGGGTTAACTCCTATATGCATGTGTATATTTTATATTATTTTTTTTCTTGCATTTAACATTTAAATGAAAAATATAATTTTTTTTTCATTTTAAAAGAAATGTTGGAAAATAGTACAAGCATGTCTAAATAACAAGACTATTGTAAAATAAAAATATTTATCCACATGTATATGTGGCCAGCTGTCCTTTTCCCTTAAGTGAAACTTGTTCTTAGGCGCACATATAGTCATGATTTAAATGTAATTAGCTCTATTCAAACAAATCTTCATTCCTATTAGTTTTTTATTTATTATTACTATTTCATAATTTATTTATTTAATTAGATTTTTATTTACTTATATAAATATAGGTATGTGTGTATGTATGCGTGTGTGTGTACATATATGTATATGAAAATTCAAATAAATTTTTTGTTGCAATTTTTAATATTTTCTTTTTGGGCATACCTAAATTTAGCAATAACCTAATTTTCAATAAGTTTTAAATAAGGTGCTTTAGTTTATTTTAACATTATTTAATGAGGAAAACAACAATTAATTACTAAAATTGAACTTTATACCTAAAATTTATCTTCTTCTTTCTCTGCGTTTACTTCTTCATCAGCATACCTAAAATTTTTAACAAATTTAAGTCAATTTTTTATCGTAGTATTAATTAACTTTTTATTTCAATCATTTATTATTAATTACTAAAAATAATTTAAGGTCTTACCTTAAACTCCTCTACCTTGCCCTAATAACTCGAATTGAGCAATTATGTCTACAAAACTCTTCCTCTTCTTTGGTTCGATCCTTTGTCTGCGAGCGGAACGATAGGGTGAAATCGTTGCTCCTCTCCTTTCTGTCTCCCAACTAGCTAGGGCAATGCTTTTGAGCTTCTCGGGCACTTGAACTTGCTCGAAAGATCTCATAAAAGCTGCATGTGATTGTGGGAGATGCTTGCGGAGTCTCCTTCCCTCTACGCTTGCCTTCGCCTTGAAGTAGTCGAGTCGTGTTTGACAACAATGGAGAAAGCTCGTTCGGTCCTCTTAGGTGCGGAAGAATGCTGCACTAGCTCTTCCTCTTACTCTGGCTCAAATAAAGGTAATTTCCTCCTTGTTCTTCTTCTATTGCCTCATTTTCTTCTTCCTCTTCTTCCTTTCATTCTTTTCTTCTATTTGTCACGCCACTTTTCTCGCACTAGTCTTGCTCTCTCTCTCTCTCTCTTTGTTGATTCCTCTGATATGTTTGTCTCTCATGCGTGCGATGGATTCGATTGAGAGGGGACGTGGGAAAAGCCATAACTTGAGGCATCAATAGACGGTGAGATTGCTCATTCTAAGAATACCTCCTATGGAGGTGTTGTGTATCAGCGAATTGATTTTAATTTATTTTATTAGGCAAATTAAATAAAATTTTGTTTTTGTTATTATTTTTTTCTTAAAGAATTTATTATTACATAAAGTCTTCTAGAAAAGCTTAAAAACTACACCTTGATTGAAGGCGATAATCTTAGAAACATACAAGCAAAATACCTCTTTGAAGTACATGTTTGTGTTGTGTAAAACATCCATTATGTTATAACAAAGTATGAAGTATGCTGCCTTTGAAAATATTTTTATTATTATTATAATTGAATTCTTACTTCTTTTGCTTCGTGGAGCCACAATGTAGTCCATGTTCACATCCACTCAAGTTGACTCTTGAACGGGGAAGGGAGTGTTTTGATCCATATGTTACTCTCGAGTCTTGGCTGTGGTAAACATTGCATTATCTAACATTCCTTTCCATATCTTGTATCAGTCGAGGCCAATAGATTTTTTTTTTCTCTAAAGTAAAAGTTTTGTCCTTTCCAAATGGCTTTACCATCCTTTCATTTGCATACTTCTGCAAAATATTCTCCCGAATTAATTCCTAAGAATGCACAACCTATCTTGTAAGAACGAATAACCATCAATCTTGCTATATTGTTAATCTGATTTGTTTTGATGGCAGATCCAAATGTCATGAATGTTCTCTTCAGTGGCGTGTA
The DNA here is from genome assembly GCA_003013225.1 of Phalaenopsis aphrodite. NCBI lineage: Eukaryota > Viridiplantae > Streptophyta > Magnoliopsida > Asparagales > Orchidaceae > Phalaenopsis > Phalaenopsis aphrodite. The sequence continues at coordinate 2,126,392 of NEWO01000056.1, read as the reverse complement.
AATCTTTCAACATTCAAAGCTAGTTATCGTCTCGACTGCAAAGTAGTTATCAATAAGCGACATTAGCTCAATGCATCATTTTATCTTATTCTAGCTCCCTATTTTGTGCTTGAGCACAAAATAAAATGAAGACATAATGTCAGGAACTCCAACTAAAAGACATTTCTACCCTTTAGCTTGCTCCGACTCTTTAGGAATCTCAAAACTTCATGATCAATGTAAATGATAAATTCACTCGCCAATGGATAATGACTCGAGTAATTGAGAGCTCTCACATTGGACTAAAATTCTTTATCATAAATAGAGTACTTTCTCTTAAAAATATTCAATTTTTCGTTGAATAAAACAATAGGTATCATGCTTGAGTCATCACAAGTCCAATCCTTACATTGGAGGTGTCACACTCAACCTCAAATAACAACAACAACAAGCCTTTATCCCATTAAGTGGGTCGGCTACATGAATCTTTTTTCTCGATCGTGTCTTGTTAAGTGTCATATTTTCATTTAGTTATAATACATTAAGATAATTTTTATACAACATGACCAAATCTTTTTAGGTCTACCTCTACCTCTCTTAACATAAGTGAAATCTAAAACATCTACTCTTCTAACTTGGTCATCTGATGATTGACCTTTAACATGACCAAACAATCTAATATAGCTCTCTCTAATCTTATCTTCCACTAAAGCTATACTCAACCTAAAACACCTCATTAAATTTTTGAGTATGTAGGACTGTGACTTGAGTAACTTGTTTCTTCAGAATTTTGAAGTTGGTCTGTGCGTCATTTGACCAAGTGAATCTATTTGACCTAAGAAGCTCCATCAAAGGCGTCATTAAAATTATTGATAAATTTTCTTTAAAACATGTTAATCCATGAAACTACATGACCAAGTAAACAAATACAGTTTGGGCCTGTACACAATAGTCTCGACCTTCATAGGGTTCATTTTAATGCTAGTAACTAAACCAGTGTACCTAAGAATGCATGTATGTGGTGTTAAAATCTTACACTTCTTTGGGTAGTGTTTGAAGAGCTCCAAAAACCCATTGAAAGTGCTGTAAATGATCCTCATGCCAAAATATATATTAGGATATCATCAAAGTTTGAACCATTAAATTTCGATAAAGTCTTGAAAAATCTTGTTCATTTATTTCATGAAAGTGCTCGGTGTGTTGCAAAGATCAAATGACATGACTGTCCACTCATACGATCCATCCTACATCTTGAAAGCGGGTTCTACTCATTTTTGGGCTTTAGTATGATCTTTTGATATCCACTATGCAAATTGATTTTGTAGAAGATGCTTGCTCCATGTAATTGACATAGCAGATCATCCAACTGTGTGATATGAACTTGATCATTGTGAGTTTATTCATAGCCTTTTTATCAAAACACACGCCAAGGTTCATTCCTTTTTGGCACTATTAGATCTCTAATTACACATGAGCTAATACTATCATGAAATCAATCTTTATCCATCAATTCTATGAAACACTTTCATAACTTCTCCTACTCATCGGGTCGCATCTGGTAGATTGTTTGACTTGGAAGAATCAATCATGGGATAAAATCTATGACATATTAAATCTCTTTTAGTGGTGACAATCTAGGAGGTAAGACTTTTGGTCAGAATATCTTACAACTCTCTCAGCAGGGGCTACACTATATTTCGTATTAGCTCTTCAAACTCATTGCCTTCTACGACCATCAATGTATGTCCTATTGGTGCTTATCTCAATGAAAGTAGAAAGGTAGCTCATGGCGCTACCGTATCAAACTTTGTTCAAATCTTCATTACCTTGGAGTCCTTCCAAATTAAGATTACATTGCGCTTATCATTCTTAATGAATGAATATGTCTTCTTGTAGTTGTTAGGGTGAGTGCACTAGTTGTATTTATAAGGACGATCCAAAATGATATGACAAGCATCCATATGTACCACATCACATCACTCTTAATCCTGAAACTTTTTTCTGGTGGGAAAGTTTACTAGGCATCTCTTGTGAACTACGATCTTTTTTTAATTCTTCAACCAAGAGATTGACTAAGGCTGGGTGTGCCTGTGTGACAAGGCTCAACTTGTCTACCTGGTTGACATCATTTTCTCACAAATGCTCTTGTCAATGATAAAACTACGCACTTTTTTTACGGTGCAACGGGCTCAGTCTGATTGATTCGTCGAACATTGGCATCTCTTTTATCTTCTGAGAGTTGATGTTCGTTCATTTTCTAATTTTATATTGTCTATTTCTATCACTGCTCCATACTTGTTGAAAACGATCACTATCCCGTTAGGGCATTCAAATAGTATGTGTTGAATGTCATGTCACTTGAAGCACTTCATGGTTGGATTGGACTTAGGAGTGTTGGATCCCTCACTTCTCTACCTTGTATTGATTTCTCCTCACATGAGGCCAATTTGGGCGCTCTAACAAGTATACTGTTGTCCCCTATGATAGAGCAGTGTTTGTGGGGGTTAATGACTTGCTTCTCCTCTTTTAGGACGAGAAAAGAAGATGAATAGATGATGAAAGTTTCAAAAGTGATGTAATTGTGGATGTGATGCATAGCGAGATAAAATAATCATAATTTTTAGTCTTAATAATTTTAAATTTTAGCAATATGTCACGACGATGCCTGAAAACTTGTTATTAACTAAGACGAGAACATATGATCGGTCGGTAAAAGATATTTTTATACATTAACATTAGTTCACAGTAACATTTATATTGAAAAGAGCCGTTAAATCCACAATATAAATGTAATTATCTTTTAACATAACATATATGATCTTCTTGTCCACAATAACAAAACAAGTGATACAATAAAATAGATAAAATATAAGCACCAAATAGATTGCTACCATATCATTTAGAAGTGCGGAGCATCATATCATCGAACATATATATACAAACTACTAATATGACAATAAAATATGTACTCAAAGTCTCTACAACCTCCAAAATTATTCAGTGCAAAAACTGTACATGTCACCCTTGGCTACACAACATGGGTGCTCCTTACTCTTTCCTGAAACTCAACAACGTATAGTGAACTACAAGTGCAACAAAATAATCAATGCTAAATAATGATTTAAAGACAAAAAAAAGAAGCAATGTGCGTGAAAATCAAGACTCATATGCATGATAGGAAAACTATCACAACATGCTATGTTCGTGCAAGACATCTAAAGAAAACCGTGGAATGTCACATTCATTCATGTACAATCATATGCATATTAAAAAAAAATTCATACTCAATATTTGTAATCTTAGGAATGTCACATCATAATAATAGGAATGTCAATTATAACTGTACAAGTTTTGACTTCTATCCATGTCATTGGGTCATCACTAAGCTTGATGACTAATTTAACTATCAACAAAAGTTAGATTTTTCCTAATACAACAGTTATCAATAGCCATTGGATATCATCTGTCCCCGCTTGATCCCAACTGTTCTTGAATTTCATTCCTGTTTGCATACCATGAGCCATAAATCTCATTGTTTCTTATAATTTACTTGCGGCATTCAGGTAATAAGTAATAATAGTCAAATCATAGTCATATGCATAATCAATATTATATGAATACGTGAAGACAAATATTTCAGAAACATGCTCGTGTCAATATATAGGAAAATCATAATTATTGTTTGTGTTAATTCAAATTGGCATTCATGAACTTTTGCAGATATTCAACAATATGAGAAAACTCTAAATTCATTCATACGTCATAAGAAATCATATAAAAAACATAGAGAAATACATTATTCTTAATTTAGCTCATATTTATTTCATCTGAATTGACATACTAGCCATATGACAAGTTTTTTCAAGCTCCTCTCGTGCACGCCACCTAGTATAAACAACTTGGAACTTGTAATCCCTTTTGAAAATCATAAATTCTAGCCTATAGTTTCATTTAACCTAAATCATAACATACTTGCTCCGTCTTATCTCAAACATACTTCTCCGCATAAGTATCCCTTTTTGCTTATTTTCTTACTCTCTCAATCCTTCCATTTTTCTCTCTCTTCATTGATTTCTTCGAACAGTCATATCAAGAGGCCAAAAATAAATTTTGACGCTTCCAGTTACACTTTTGCCATCCTTCACATGAAATGGGAATACAAGAATTCCCCAACATGTGGAAATCCTCAGAAAAATATCATAGGAAAGGAAAGGAATGTTATAAGTATCGGGAAAGCGGTGATTTTCTTAACCGTTCTCTCCCTGGTACCCCCGTCAGTGAGCTTTGTCTCCGAGCATGACGTTCGCCCATATGCTACAGTAACCAGGTCGCTTGATTCTTCAAACGAGCAAAATTGAAAGTGGGGAGGGGAGGAATGAAGGAAAGTGCGACATATTAACATGATCCCAATTAATCCCCTCCGTTTGATCATATCCATGCGCCCTAAGTGCGAATAATGTCGGCTGGCTACAATAATGAAAATTAAAGAGTAATTAGGATTAATTAAGATATTAATTATACTAATATTTTAACATTTTATTTTTCCCCATACATTTAAAATTCATACATACTTTCATGTCATTTTGATTGATTTGACATGTAAAATTTTATAAAATTAACTCAGTCAAATTTTGAGGGATGCAAAAATTGGGGTATTTTATAATTTACCAAATTTTCATCAATTTTCTCAAAATTGGGTGTTACAGTAACTTACCTCACAATTGTAATTTTTAGTCATGGAGAGAACATTCTATAAATGCTTTGCATTGTGGGGAGCTTTATATTGGGCATGCTTTTTGTTTAATTATACAAAAAAAATATTTAGATGCCTTTACTTTGTCTTGACCGTTGTTATTTGTGAATAAAGGAGCCTCAGCAGCACATGGCATTCGCATGATGTTGATTAAGACGATGTAATGTTTTTAGTAAAAGATGACCTTCTGGATTCACCTTGCTGATCTATCTGCAACTTTAAAAAATTTGGAGGTTTTTTAAATGGTTCTGAATTCCTTTTTTTTTTGTTTGTTTCTGCTATTTTATGCTTCATCAATTATGTGGTGCAAATGCTGATTTTGGCTGCATCTGTATCTTACCGTTGTTGCTTTTGCATTGTGTCCTTGTTTTTTGCTATTTGCTCTTTTTATAAGCGCGCATTTACTTATTCTGCAAGCTTATACTCAATTGCTAGTGTCCGCTAATATACCGTTCTCTTATCATGTTTTTTATTGGTTCACTTGCTTCTTCGTAATTGCATCTGTTTTATTATGTACGAAGTATAATGCGCTAACTTGAGTTGCTTCGGATTAATACTGTATCTTAGTTAAATTACACTTTTTTTTTTCTTTTTTTCTGGTGAAGCACTTTGTTTTGCGTTTATGCTTTCAAGCAATGAGTCCATTGCAGTTGGCTCACAAGTAAGATTATAGGAAAATTTACCAACATACCACTCAATTCTTATATATTTATATATTTAACACCTAAACTTCAATTTTTACATACATATCGCTTTACCTATGCAGGAAAATGTATGTTTCACTTTTTTTGTAAGTTAAAAAAAGATGGTATTTTTGATTTGATGTGAAAGATTTGGGTTGTATACATTTAAAAAACTGAATTCTAGGTATTAGAGATGTAAATACACACGAATTGGGTGGTATGTGTGTAAAAGCCCCAAGATTATATAGTCAAATTTAGTTCTCTATTTTCTTACAGTACAATGTTAATGCATGCATTTATAGCTGCAACGCGGCATCTTTGTTTTCGGCTGACTTGACTTGTACGATCCAGGAAAACACCTAATTCTATCGTTCACCTTCTTTGTTCATCTCACAATTTAAGTATGCCTACTTGAGTTTTATTTAACTTAGTAATCGAAATACCACTCTTTCGGATTAAGATTTGTAAATTTAAATACTTTATTACTGTTATGGTGATATTTATTTTCACATCCAAAGAAGAAAAGTCTTAGGTCATCTATGTGGCCAACTATGAAAACTTTCTTGAATTTGACTAGTACTAGATAAATTGAATGTTTTTTTATTTTATATCCGTTGACTATTAATTGTTTTTTAGGGCATTTACATGCATACATAATTCTGATGTATTTACTTATCTCACACCTAAACTTTCATATTTATAGAAATAACACATTTTTAATATCCCAACTAAAATAGCATTATTATCACTTTTTTAAAGTGAAATACACCTTGTCATGCATATGTATAAAATTTCGAAGTGTTGTGTGTGTAAATATGAGATTTTAGGTGTGAGACATGTAAATATGTAAGAAATATGTGCTAGATATGTAAATTTTCCTTTTTTTAATCTTTCTATATGTTTGCAATTGCCACCCCATTTTTTTTCCATTGATACCTTTATAATCGTACTAAATTTGTCTTCTGTAAAAAAATTATTCTAATACTCTTTTGTTCTTTTAACAAGGATCGGGAGAATATTGAACGTTTGGAAATTACTGGTGTTGGTGATCCATCTGGCCGTGGATTGGGTTTTAGCTATGTACGTGTTACTCCAAAAGCTCCTATTACTAGTGCAGTGGTAAAGAAGAAAGCAGCTGCCTCAAAAGGAGGCTCCACTGTAACTGGAACAGATGCAGACCTCCGTAGGTTGAGTATGGATGCAGCACGCGAGGTAATTCTCGTCCTATACTCAAATTTAGCTTCTACATGAGCAGTTTTATACATTCCCTCTTTCAGTTAAGGAAGTTACTTTTGCTTAGTTTTAGGCTTAGGTTTGATAGTTTGATGTTGACTTTAATTGAGGAATGGATTGGAAGATGGAAGCTGACTTGATCGTTATCTCGTGATATTGTCATTCTTGTTGTGCTTAATGATACAATTTGTTAATGCTAGAGCGTTTTGAATTATAATGTCTAGGGAGCTTGTTTAGTTGCTATGAGTTGCATCCTCCTAGGTAGCGGAGTGTGGACGAAGTATATCACATTCCATTGTTCCAGTAATTAGAATCAAGGCAAGAACAATGTCTAGCAAATGACAATATAAATATAACCTTATATTATCAAGGAAAGTCCAGAAACTTTTAGTTTCAAATGATAGATCTCTCCAAACAAATGCATTTTTTTCTTTGAGAAGTCATCTTGGGATAGTTGTGCGACTCAGCAAAGCCCTTCAAATGATCTGAATGGAGCTCAAGGGAAGAGAGAATAAATACCAAATAATGGCTGACAAGCGTTCCTGGTTCATCAACAACTATCCTTAAGTAGAAAATATCAAGTCATAAATTTCTTGAGAAAAGATAAAATAATAATGACAATCAGCATGAAAAATGTGAATAAAATAATTGAATTTATTAACGAATAAATGTCAAGCCAACAATTTGTGCAATAGTTAAAATAGTGACTAGAGCTACTACAACAATCATGACAACGGACCTTTGCATCCATTGGAAAATGAATCCAAGGCATATAATGTTTCCAAAACACAAAGTGTTCGAGCACAAGAATAGAAGCAAATGCTAAAACAATAGTTAGTGACAACTTTTAGATGACATCTGGTTTCAGAAAGATGAATCTAACAAAACATGCTATATAAAACATTAATGTGGCATTTAACGTAGTAAAACATGCCACAAGTACTACAATCATTTTTATTTCAAGACCATGAAGTCTGAAACTAGTTTCCATCAAAACTTCATATATATAATCAAGGCCGTTTTTGGCATCTCAATTATCTCTATTCTCAAAGCAAGGGTAATTTTCTTTTTTCATTTATGACTCTCTTTTGAACTACCCTATAATTAACCAAGTGAACATCAGATCTAGGTCTTAGCACGAGAAGTTCAATCACTAACACAAAAAGTTATTTCCGAAGACAAGGATTGGAATTCAGCTTCAGCACTGCTCCAGACAACCACCAATTGTTTTTTATTTTTTCATATAACTAGATTTTCCCACACAAATTAACAGTACTCGGAGGTAGATCGTCGATTATGGACTGATTTGACCCAATCAACATCTGTATAAGCAACAGTAGAACGAGAGGTGTGACGCGAAAAAAGACAAACCTGAGCCTGATGCGTAACTTTTAACTAGTGAAGAATCCGGTGGACAGCATGGAGATGGTCCTCATGGGGGTCATTGACCAAAAAAAAATATGTTGAGATTTTCATACATATTTTATACTATTTTTGATGATATTGCACTTTAAAGAAAATTATTTTTGATATTTTGTTGCAGTAATAATGAATTAGGGTCATTAGAGCAAAATAATGCAAAAATGAGCGAATTTGGAGCGAAAAGGACCAAAATGTGAAGATTTGAACTAGGGCGCCGACGGCGAGATTTTCCCAAGACTCCAGAATTAATTCACTTAAAAGGCCCGCCGACGACGAGCTCGGCGGTTATGCTCAACTAGGCATTGGATGAAGACGAATTTTGGAGGGGCGCTTAGACAACACTTGGGAAAGCTTATCCACATCTTTAAAGAGAAGACTTTGGCCGAAAATAGACGGTGGGAGACTCCAAATTGAAATGTGAAAAAAATGTAGAGAGTCTAAATTGTGAGGAATTCTTCGAGAGATTGTAAGAGTGGAGGGAAAGTGAGAGATTTTTTCCTTCTTGCCGCTTTGAAGAGGAATTCTGTGTTGTAAAGAAAGGAAGAGATTTAGAGGAACTTCGAGGAGTTTTCTTTGGGAGAAATTAGAGATAAGTTTATTTATTGTTGTAGTTTGTATGACTTTGATTTTATATATGAATTCTGAATTTTGTTGTGTTTTTCCTATGAGATCTGAGTAATTTTCTCTGTCTTTTTCCTTGTCTTGAGATTTGTGAAATGGTGATTTGGATTGGTGAAGCCATGGAAATGTTTAAGTAATTGTGATGATCTTTTCACTTCAATCTTAATTTACTTTCAATCTGGCCAATTGATTTGTTAAAATATGTTGAGTTTTACAACTAAAGTGAAGATTACATCCAAGATTCAAGGAGGTCAAAGCCCTTGGAAGTTGGGTGCAAATAAATAGGGAAGTAAAATTATCGGGTGTAGAATTAGAGATTTTAGAGTGACAGACTAAAATCTCCAATTCGGTCCTATCGTTTGGGTGCTCAAGTGTAGATGTTAGCCCTCAGACGAGGGGAACGTGGGAGCTCCGAAGTGAGAGCCGGTATCCTCCCAGCCTAGTCGCAGATTCAGTAAACAAGCGTAGGATTAGTCAATGTTCTTTATGCTTGGACCAAAGAGTAAAAAATATGTATGCTCCTATTTGACACAATACAAATTGAACTGATTCACTTTATCCATTCACTATAAATTCTTGGCAAGGAGAATGATGTTTTCTTATA
>NEWO01000056.1:2062617-2114158 GCA_003013225.1 Phalaenopsis aphrodite | reverse complement strand
GAATTGAACAAGTTAATCAACTTCATGTTTCAACTTATTGACAGATAAAATGTTACACTTCAACGGTGGTACATGAACAACAAACCCTAACAATGAAATTATAGGAGCCATCTGCAATGCTGAGCATATCTTTTCTAGAACATGGATAGTATGTCGAGAAACCTTGCGAGCATCCAATTATATGTTCTGTGGCGCCTGAATCAATGATCCACAAACTAGAGGAAAAGGATGCGAGTGTCAAAGTTATTGTACCTTGATGGACGTGTGAGGTCGACAGATCAACATAAAACTGATTAGATCCAAGTTTCTTGATTAAGTGCTCTTTCCTCCGACTTTTCAGAGAATTGGAGGATTTTTAAATGTTATGGGTAGGAGCTAGTTGAACCGTGGTAGACTTTGATGTCGTAGTAAGACCGTTGAATGCAGAGGATTTGACCGAAGATTTGTTTGTCTGTTTTTTGTGGGAGCTTCCAACATTTACCACGAATGTGATTGTGTTTGCGACAGTAATCAGAAGTCGGGTGACTTGCCCGAGAGGGATGAGGACTATTGGAGACCAAGGCGGGTGATTCAGTTGAAGGGTTGGGACTACCGAGCTTGACAAGTATCAAACTCTTTTCGCGACGCATCTCGGTGAAAGCAGCGCGAGAGAAAGGAAGATCTCTGTCAAGAATACAAGCCCGATCTTCGTCATGGTTTTTGTTGAGGCTGTCAGGAATTGGTACTGTTCGCAGTCCATCTATAATGTGATCTTTTTCTACAATTTTCTGGAATAGAAAAAGGTCGACCAGAGAGTCCCAAGTGTAGTCTTAATACTTTTGCAGTCCATCTATAATGCATCCAGATCACTGTAGTACTGGGTCACGATTCTTGATCCCTATTTTGTCTCTCTGATCTTCTTAGACACCTCATAGAGTTGGTTAGAGTTTCTTACATCCAAGTAGGTATCACAAACTATTGTCCATAGGGCACTAGCGGAATGGAGGAACATATATGAACGACCAATCAATGGTTCTATGGAGTTGATCAGCCACAACATACCATAGAGTTCTCCATTTTCCGCATTCTTTAATGAATAATGACACTGTTTGGGACCATTGGAGAAAGTTAACGTCGTTGTAGTTTTTGCTGTGATCAAGAATTTCATGTTGGTTTGTCATTCGGTCTGCACAGGAATGAAGGTTGGAGTCAAACCTTCGGTGGAGTGTAGAACGGTTTCTGAGGATTGCTCGATGATAGAAGAGTCCGACATGATTCCAATTGAGCCAAAAGAATTTTGTTTGGATTTCGAGGCATCGTTGGATTTTAGGTGTAAATCATCAGCTTTCAGATCAAAAAAAAAAAAAAGAAAGGTAATCTGAACAATTGCCAAGGAGGAGACTAGTTGCTAGAGAAAAACAACACGAAGGACCTGCAGGGGTGGCTGACGGGAGACCACACCTGCAGGGAGGAACTTTGAAATCACCAAGGAGGCCAACAATTGTAGGGAATAATAGGGGAGGATCGGCGGCTACAGACTTCAGCTGGAAGGGCTGGCAGCTAGCAGTTTTTGTGGGAGACCTTGCAGGGAAGGCCGACTAGCAGTTTTTGTGGGAGACCTTGCAGGGAAGGCCGACGGTGGCTGTATGGAAGGCTGGCGGTCATTGTGATCTAGGGTTAGATCTCTGCTCTAATACCATGTTTTAATGTTGTAGTAGAGCAACATATCTTATTGATGGAAAGAGGGGTACATAAACCCGCTTACAAGATGCACTTATTAAGAAGGAAATAAAAACAAAATAAAGGGAAATTGGAACGAAATAAAAGCAACTTAAAGGGAAATATGAAAGCAAATAACAAAAAAAAAAAAATGCATAAATATTCTAATAAAACTATGGCTTATAATGATATGGATGTCTATTCTTGCAAGCGCCTGTTCCTGCGAGATCGCGCTATGCAGGAACCGGGACCTCCTGGTCCATGCAAGCTAAGGGCCAACCAACACTCTTGAGGATTGCCACCTACTTGATGGGGGCCACTCCATTCTTCCCATAATATGTGTTAGGGTAGTTCTTCGTGTTTTTTGTCAGAACAGCTGTCAACGTCCAAATTTTCCCTTCAAGGGCTGTATTCTCAACCTCCATACCCCGCAACTTTCTATTCGTTGCTGTCGTCACCATATTCACTTCGACCACCTGAAAAGCAACCACCTCGTTGTTTTCCTTCAGCCTCCTCCCATTTTGTTGGCATCCATCTACGCTGCCTTTTCGACAGCTAGCTGTCCCCCTCTTTGGCCACCTATCCGCTGTCACTGCCTTCCAGAATCCCTTCCCCTGTGGCGTAGCTGTTGTCTAGCCTTCCACCTTCCTACCTACCACATCGAATCGCCTCCCATGCTGCCATTCCTCTGTAACTTCCCTCAATCGGTTCTCCTTTCAAGCTGTGAAATCCCATTTCATTTATCGGGAGAGGAATCGAAAAGTTGCCTACCAGAGAGGAATGAAATTGTGAATGATATGGTTTGTATAAATTGCTTATATATTTATGTTTGGCTTTGATGGAATCGCCCCTTTATGGTACTAGCAGAGGAATGCTAAGTTACTTGTGCACGTATATAAAAAAAAGATATTGATATTGAAATATCTTAATTGATAAAAATATTTAGATGGTCAAGAAAGTTACTTGTGCTATCGGGTAGATTGAGATTGCCCTGAGCAGTGATAACACAAGAAAATGTCATCGGCGCACGAATAAGGTCTATTGAAGACCAAATAAATGAAGAGTAAAACATGACTCATTGTCCTCAAGATGTAAATACAACAACAAACAAACCTCCTGTCATTTTAAATCAAATAAATGACTTCAACATATATAGGTATAACCACTCCTCACTCTCAAACTAAGATTGGGGAAGAGGAAAATAATAAGGAAGCAAAAACACCACTTCCTAATCACAAGTAAGAGAATAAGGGAATAATCATTCCCCATCCTAAGCCAACTCAACATCAATTGGAGGATAAGAATAAGGTATTATGACATTAAGCCAACTCAACATCAATTCGACAGCTCATATGCAGCTGATGTGCAAAATATTAATAAGGTGTGATCTATGAACTTCACTCTAAATAAATTTTGTATTAACTTTCGGTGAGAATGAGCTGTCGAAGATCTACTAAAGAGAAAAAATCATTGCAACATGCACTATCCATGTTAACCTGGCCCCAATTGCAAACAAATGTGTCTCAGAGCAAAACATCAGTGATGAATCAACCACTAACTAATGTACAGATCCACCGAGAAGGGAAAGAAAAAGCATGAACAACAACCACTACACATGAATCAACCACTACAACCACAACCTTATTCCATTCTTGAGCTAGCATCCACCAAAAAAGAATGGCTCAAACGAGAAGGGAAAGCAAAGGCAAAACCCTAGTCAAGCAACCGGTAAAAAACTAAACAGGTTCCATGCGCTAAACAAAAAATCGCAGAAATAGGAAGGAGATGAGAAGAGAAAACATCACATTCGAAAAAACCCATAAGCTCCCTCATATCTGCGATTAGAGGAAGAAAATTGATCGTTATACCTCAGATCTGTCGATGGAGGGGCTACGAAGCAAGACGACGAAGGAGAGCCGCGAGGGAAGCAATTTGGGCAGAAGAGAAACGAAAGGGGTAAGCGGGGAATATCTTCAGGCGAAAGCCGGGCCGCGGGGTTAATATCGCGGCCCGCTTTCGCTAAGCGTTGCGAAATTTTGTTGCAAAGCTACGAACTAAACGTTCGTCAATACAGGACGAAGCGGATGTCCCACGCAGTGCCGGGCCAAAAAGCCGAACCAAACAGACCCTAAGTGATTAGAATATGAGTGATAGAAGGGATGCTATTTATAGAAGACATGTACAACCAGTAACAAGATAAATTTAAATACACTTATTTAATTTAATTTGATTAGTGATTCTTTCATTTGTTAAATAGTAAAGAATATAGAAAATTTTATTCTCATTGTCCGATCGTCGGTTCTTGTCTTGGTTAATTCCAAGCTTCTGGCCGAGTCATGACACAAACCGACTTCCTAGCCACCACAGCCAACCACCTCCTCTGTTGCCCTTCCCCTACCATTCCCCAACGTCAGCCTTGCCCTCCAAGTGCAACCAAACCCTCCAATCCACCGCCACCTCATTTGGAATACACACCCCTTGTTAAAATCGTGTGTTGTGTTTGTTATTATTTTTCCCTTTTGTGTGGTGGTTGTTGTCGTTTCTTGGTTTTGCAATTATAATGTTTACTTTCTTGTGATTTGTGTTACCTCTAGTATCATTTAATATATTAATAGGCCTCGTTCTTCCAGTCACAACTTGCACATTTTCTGGTAGGGATGTAAACATACTGAACTTGGGCGAGCTCAATTTTTGTTTGTGTTCGACTCTTTCCAAATTTTTTTGCTGAAGTAAGCTCGTGTCAAAATGGCTCTTGGATAGCATGTTCATTTTCAACCCAATTTGAATTCGTTTGTTCGTTCTGCTCAAAATTAGATTGATTGATTTAAAAATAATAAAATTTAATACTTTTTTGAGTACACCATAAAAAATCAATATAAATCAGTATAAATATGCTTAAATATTTTTATTTATTTATTTAATAAATTCAGGCTAAAACGAGTTGAACACATTTGAACAAATGTTTGTATGTATTTGACTCGTTTTTAAATTGAGCTTGCTTCTTATTGAACCGAACATGAGTAATTCGCAAATGAACTTTTTTGACAGCCCAATTCCTTGGGTTTACAACTATTCCATCTCTACTCATTGCATGAACTTAAAATGAAATGGTTTGTAATTAGAACTCAAATTTTGTAAATTTAACAAGTAGTTTATTTTTTCATAATATCTTCTATATCAAATTTAAATAAGTTGCATGATCTTCTTTAGCTCTTGAAATGTTAATATATCATCAATAAATATATCAGTAAATTAATCTAAAAATTTTTGAAACGCCAGATTCGTATGGCCCGTAAACACTACAAGTGCGTTAGTCATAATGACCATAATCTGTACTGAATGTTACCTTTGCCACACCCTTTTCACCTTTAACTGGTAATATCTTGATTTTGAATCTGTCATGGGAAACATGGGTATATTTTTCAACTGATCAAATTTATGAATTCTTGACAATAGGGGCTTAATTTTTAATTGTCACCCTAAGGGTATGTTTTGGTTAAACTTGATTTTTGCAGCAACACTATATCATTTTATCTTTGTCAAATAAACATTTTTATGCTTTCATCGTACTAGTTTTTTATGATACCGTTTTACTTGTAATGATAAGAAAGTCATCATACTTGAAATGACTAATTTTCTTCATGCTAAAACTCTACTTGCAATTGTGCTTATAAATAAAAATGGAGTATAAAAAAAATGCTATTGAACTTCTTCAATAATCCTGCCTTCTTGTATGTTGCTGGTATCCTTTTGAAGACTAATGCATGTTTGATGATGAATGACTCAAATAATTTCTTACATATCAAATGCTATCATTAGGGTTTAGAACTTAATTAGTAAGCTTTTCTATAACCCTTTTTGGGCCAAGCGTTTAATTCTCTTTTCTTAGACTTATCCTTAAACGCATTCATGTCCCAAGTGTCCTTTAAAAAATGGTTTCTATATGTTAAAAATTGAGCACCTGAATATTGCAACCTTCTTAGATGCTGATTACATTGGCACTTGTAAATACTGGGAGTCTATCTTAGGCCATTATATCTTATTTTTAAGGTAATTCAATTATCCATAAAAATTTAAAAATAGACTATAGTGGCTAGTTTGATGCTGAAGCTGATTATAACATTGCGACTCATTTTATATGCAAAATAAAAATACTTTTCTATTAGAGTTTAATTTTACCTGTTTCTCACACTATGACATAATATTGCGATAATCACATTGCCATCTACATATCCTACTATTCTATTTTTTATGAGCAAAATAAATATAATGAAGTTGCGTGCCATTTAGAACATGGTGTTCTTTGCAACCAAATATTACTTATATTTCTAATTCAGAACAAGTGACGAATTTTATCGAAATTCTAGGTCATCTACCTTTTTCCGATTTATATAGCAAGCTTGGCTAACAAATATATGTATTTCTTGCTTCAGAAAGTGATTATATTAGGGGATATGATTTTATATCCGCATCGTTAGGGATATTACTTGCGTATATTGTATAAAAAAAGATTAAATGAAAAAATCACACTCAATAGGACGCAATGAATAAAAAGGTAGCTGACCCAACTTAGTGGGATAAAAAATTGTTGTTGTTGTTGTTGTATCATTCAGGATATTACTACTTTTTATTTGTATTTTTCTATATGCTTATATATGGGCTCAACATATTCATTCAATATTATAAAAATTTTCTTCTCTCAATATCATTTATGATGTGGCTGTTCGGGTGGAACGCGGGACGCTTGGGTGCATAGGGCATATAAGGGGCTAACCGGTTCTTTCGGGTGTCGAAGTGTAAACCAATGGGAATGGAGCCCGCTCCTATTTATCCTAGGACTATTTATGTGTTTTCGTTGGTGTCTAGGATAGATTTTCGTGTGTTTGTTTTGGGAAGGTTGTCGGTGTCTCTATTTTCCCTTCTAGAGCTGGATCCGAGTGATGCTCCGGTTGTTTCTTGCTCCCGAGGTGGTGATTGTCCTTTCCCTACCATTTTTGCATCGCTCCCCCACCTTCCTCCCTTGCTAAAGCCCGCCAGAACAGCAGTTCCTCTGCTATTTTTCTGCACTTCCAGTCCACCGCAACCCCCCAATTACCTGCATCCTCTCTGCCATCACTAACATCCTCCCTTTCCTCGCTGCCGCCACCCCGGGACAGCGAGCCTTTGCTGTACCTTCTACCTCCGCCCCAACCACCTATTGTCGCCAGCCTGGACAGCCAGTCCCTTTGCTGTTCAGCCACGATTTTGCAGCGCTCTGCATCGGGGTGCTTTTTCTGCGCTCAAATTCGGGTGTTGCAACGAGCGCCTCCGTCAACTCTAGTGTCAATCTTGTTATATTAATGTTTTTTATGCCTTATGTGAGATCCATTTGTCATGTCTTTTCACACACACAAAAGTCACAATTCCATCTGATTTTTTTTTTGTATTTATGCTTTTTTTATAGTGCACTTGCGTACTTCTCGCTTTAGTCGGGATTTATTGGTGGTTGGTTTTCAAACAAATCTAATTTTTCTCTATCCTTTATTTTCAATTTATAATTAAGTTCTGGTGTTTATATCAACTACCATATGCACCAAGACATTTTGATAATACAATTTTTTTTTGTAATAATGTAGGTGTAATACCTTTTTTGGGATCTAAAGATGAATTAGGGTGTAATATTTTTTTTAGTTTATCTGAAATGGATTATGTAAAAATCAAGTCTACAATCATTGTCATCATAGGTACTCTTAAAATTCAATGTACCGGAAGAGCAAATAGATAAACTAACCAGGTGGCATCGGATTGCTTTGGTACGCAAGCTGTCAAGTGAACAAGCAGCCTCAGGAGTTAAAGTTGAAGCCATGACATTAAGCAAGTTTGCACGCGGACAACGAATGTCATTTCTTCAACTCCAGCAGCAGACACGTGAAAAATGTCAGGAAATATGGGATCGACAAGTTCAAAGTCTCTCTGCTGCTAATGATGATGAAAATGAGAGTGATTCTGAAGCAAATAGTGATTTGGATTCTTTTGCCGGGGACCTTGAGAATTTGCTAGATGCAGAAGAATTTGAAGAGGAGGTTGGAACTGGTGATGCGATGGTTGAAAAGACAGATGTTGCTAGAGGACTTAAAATGAGAAGGTGCCATTCATTTTCTCAGACAGAAGAAGAAATTGAAGATGCTAAAGCTGAAGCAGCTTTCATCCGTAGATTGCTTGAAGGTAAGGAATTAATTTGTTTTATGAAACATATTGGTACAACTGAAATTATTTGTGTTGTTGATATCTTGTTATTGCTAACGGGCATGGGCATGGGAAATCTAAAGTGGGCTCCTTTTTTTTTTTCACACCTTTTTTCCTTGAGTGTTGCAAAAAGAGAGAACAGTATGTTCATAGGCACCAGAATGTGACTTCATTTTCCTTTTTATAGTATTTATCATTGGTCAATTTGCATTTACATCAGATTCAAGGTTGTTTTGTACTCGCGCTTGATTTAAGTTTAAAATCTTGTGAATTACATAACAATTACATCCGTCTTTTTAATGTTTAAGAGTACTTAATATCGGTGCATTTCTTCTATAAGGCGATTAGATGCGAGCATGTGGTGCAGTCTTTAAAGGTTATACTAGGGTGGCAAATATGAGATTAATAAATATAGGGGCATTCGTTTGACCGTCTTTAAAGGATATACTAGGGTGACAAATATGAGATTAATAAATATAGGGGCATTATTTTGACCTTCTGTAGAGCGTTTGTAGAAGTTCATGTTAGGCTTTATTCCTTTTCAACAAATAATCTATTTAGTTTAACTTGGTTAATTAATCATTTAGTTTGTAGAATGGATAATGTTGTATTTCTACTTTGCATTCCATGATATTTGTATTTCTTCAATGTTATTTCATTTAGTACCCAATTTTTGTTTTCCATGCTACTTTAGTTGATACCTGCTCTTTTTGTAAGAGATAAGCATCTGAATGCAATTAGTTTTGGCCTTTTTTGTTCTATTTTACGTTGGTGACTTTTGGTTGAATGAAAAATTGATGTAGAATATCTGCATGCAAAATTAGCTTTTTGGTGTTTTATTTGAACTTGTTGAATTAAATTCTACTTCACAGCTCTTTTCTTTTACAAATCTCAATAAATTTAAAAAATTGACTGCTTTTACTTTGCATTTGCAATCCAAACCCAACTGCTGCTCAATTTTATACCTAGCTGTTTCTGAGCCTGGGGATTTTTTTGCTTTCCTAAGCTGACACATGCCTCTAATGCATGTTTCAAACCACTTTTTGATTCTAAATGTACTCGGTCGTCGATCACAAATGCAGGTTTTGCACTTTCATTCACTACCTAGACATATATTGTGGAGAAAAAAGATTCGTCAATTAGACTTATAGCTGTAAATACTAGCGGGTGGACTAAAAAAGGATCAAGAAATATTCTTAACCTTGTTGTTTGCACTGATTCTTTTTAGGTTTTTGTAAAGAGATTCCATGAAATACATTTATGCTGCTTCTGATGATAAGAAAAATATTCCTGTAGTAAAAGTGGACAAGTAGTGACCGGGTGCAAGTGTCATCTACTAAAATACTGCTTTAAATCATATAAAGCTAGATAATAAATGTTAAATTTTACTTTGTTTTGATGTATTTTCACTGTTTAATAGAATAGTTGAGTATAGTTTTGTATTTGATGTTGCATGAAATGGCGTATTTATTTATCCAACTTTTTTGTTTCCATGTCAAGCTCGGCGCTACAAACTTTTTATGGCGCAGGGTGCATTGTAAAGTATCAACATTTTTGGCCTTCATTGAATGCTTCATAAAAATATACTAATATTCTTCAATTAGTTGAAAGATTGTCATATTTGAGGAGAAAGGGAACATCTTTCAGTTATTGGAATGATAATTTTGACTTGCAGATGGAATGTTTTTTAATTAGTTAAAACAGTCTATGATAAATATCTTTTGACTTGTTGAAAGATAGCTTAAGGATAAGAGAAAATTTAAAGGAGTATGCATTACTTAGTGCAGGATAGTTAAATTAGAGGAAGGAAATAGATCTTAATTAATTGATGTATAATTTGTATCTGAGAATCATACAGTTTGGTTAGTTGAAGGATTGCTTTCATGGAATATCATTTGGTTAGTTGAAGGATAAGTTAGGATTTAGAAGGACCTTCAGTCTCGTGTGCGTTTGTTTCGGCTTTCCAAACCAAGTTCTGAACCGCACCATGATTTTGAGGTTTTTGAGTCGCATTTTGGGATATCGTGGTGCAAACAGCAGTTGAGCCTTTTATTATACTTTCAACTGTGATGTTTCGCCCAAGTCCGCGTACCTGTTTCAGGAAAGACAACGCTGCCCTACTCGCGAGAAAGACAGTGTGGATTCATTCCGCTCATTCACGGTCCTCATTTTCAAAATTTCCCATTCCCAATCGCAAAGTCGGTCATGGCTGGAAAATGAATCAGATGTTTTGGCGATGGTGTTGATTGGTTTGCAGAATTCTCACTTATTGCTCTTTCAAAAATTACAGAGGGTATTTCAAATATTTGTCCACAAGCAGTACTTTGAAAACTGTATTTTTCAAACAAGCTTACAGCTTCTAAAACATTAGCTATTGAACAACAGATTTTTCGCAACAGTTTTTGAACTGAAATTTCACATAGCCACAACTGAAATAAACTCACCCTTAATTGAAAAATATTCAGATTCGAGGCGATCTTTCAATTTAAAAAAAGATAGTCTATTTAGCAAATAGCAAATTTCCTTCAATTATTTAAATGATAGTCCAGTAGGGATTGCCTTTGGCTTATTTGAAAGATAGAATTTAGCAAATATCCTTCAGTATTTAAAGGAGACCCCTAAGATTTAAAAGAAACTCGCAAAGTATACTATTTTAGATATTTGAAACATAGCTAAACTTCAAGGTGTGGGTGCCCTCTTATTAATTAAAGAATAATACAAATTTGTTGCGGGAATACTCATCAGTTAATTTAATTATAACTTTCAATGAATACTCCGGTTATTTGAGGGATTGCACAGGATTTAAAATGATATCAAGGGGAATAACCTAAAAGATTATCTATATTCGAGGCTGTTATAACTCTTTGGTGACCTGAGGGATAATATTTTGTGTACATCTTTTGGTTAGTTGAAGGACTCCCTAGGAGTAAACTTCAATTAATTTAGAGTTGTCAAGGATTGAGGCGGGAATACTCTTTGGTTAGTATCAGTATAAATTTGGTGAATATTCTTCCATTAGTTGAAGGATGGATTAGATTCTATGATGAATACTGCAGAGTTAAAAGATTGTCTTGTATGAATACACTTCAGATAACCCGTGATTGAAAATGAAATTGCAATGCATTCCCCTTAACTAGTTGAACAGTAGGCAAATTTGAGGAGAGAATTTGTTGAAGGATATTCCATTTTTTTAGGGGAGAATTCTATTTAATTAGTTTAATGATCGCTCTCTTTATAAACATTTTTATTAATTGAAAGATATTTCAATGTGGATGCCGAGAAGTTTGTTTTAAAGGTGCAATTTAAATTTTGTTACCTATTTTTAACGTTATATATGGTAGAACATGATCAATATGCTCTAACTTTTTAGTCAATTTTGTTTAGATGGACTTAGTTTCCTGGTATATAACCCTGAAGAGAACGATATGACAGAAAGCTGATTTAGATCATTTTCATGTGTTTTTTTAATGGCAAAATTTTCATTATTTGTTTTTGATGTTTTATACTTGGAGTTGTTGGATTTTTTTTATAAACAAATTTATTCTTATTTAATGAAATGATGACATCAGATAGTTATAAGGATTTGTCTGAGGAATAATAAGAAATTAAAAGAAAACATCAAAGGTTGCTAGATAAAAGAAAGGAAAAAAAATCTGATGGAAGAGGACGACCCCGATAGTCTCCAATCAAAGCATGTTATTGAATGTCTGCTAAATCTTAAAAATTGGTGTTATTTTTCATTTTCATATTTGCACTTACTGTTATATATAGTATTTGAAACCTCTATCCTCTTGTTCTGCTATATTAGAAACGCTAAAATCAGAGTCATAAGTTTACAATCGGCATCAATTTCCACCTCAGCAACCTGATGATCATATGAGATCAACATCTGCTTTACCAACGTGATTATCATATGGAGCTAATATATCAAGTGTGAGGATCAAAATATCTTATATATTGAAGAGGGTAGGAACATCTTTATTATTCAGGAATAGCCATGAAAAGATCACCATAGGCATGCTCATTGCTTACTGGTTCAATTCATTGTCTTCAGACCCCCACTCATTGCATGAAAAGAGGTGGTTTGACCAATGAGAACCACTGCCTTATAGAGTGAGTTCTACCTTTGTATGTCGATCGGCCTTTTAAAAAAATATTCTATGTATTTATCATCAAGGATGTGTATCCTACTCACAGCTTGTTGTTGATCACTCAACACTAAAATTAGCCCAAAATAATAAAATTCATTTGAGTGTGATGAGCTTTAAAATCTTTAACTTTAAATTGCAAATGCTGAACTCGCATTAGTTTTAGGATTTTTTCAACCATACATATTTAGGTATCGTGATCGTTACGATCAAGTTGTAAGACCTACAATTCTTAATAAACAATAACATTTCATAGCATGTATTCATTGAAACTGATTTTCATGGTTTTAAAATGCGTTTAGGTGGTTTAGATGACAACCCTTTTCAGACAGGGTTGTAAGTTCATTTTGCATATTTGCATTTTCTTTCTTTAAACTAGGTTTTTGATGTTTCATTTTTTCGGTGAACTTCACCTTTAGTCTTTGGATTTTGAGGTTATTCATCTAGTACAACGTAAATCCTCACTTTTTTTTAGTCTTTTTCATTGTCTTCTATCGTGGGAGATAAGTCTTAAATTTTTAAATAAATTGCAGGATTGAAACATCACTTTTGGGCTATGTATAGCCAAGGAATGATCTAATCTTAAGATGAGATCTTAACATGGTACTAAGTTTTGCTTATAATCCACATAAAAAATAGGATGAGCTACAACCACAACGTCTAGAGTCAATTTGTGATTTAAAGAAGACCCCCATGAAACATTTGAGATGAAGAACCCTTGCCCTGAAGATTTGTCTTGAAATATTTGAAAAGCTAGGATTTTGAAGTAAATATGGATTTCTCATATTTTCTTATAGTCACATGGATCCGGATGAGTTCATTGTGAGGCTCTGGATAGTGGAACGTGTCTTTGAGTACTACGACGCCCCACCAGACAATGGTGAAATAAGCCGCCTCACTGAGTGACCTCCCCATGCAGGCAAAGTTCAATCGCAGGATCAAGCTGTAAGAGTACATCCAATTGAGCAAGACTTCTTCACTTGAGGAGAAATTAATTCAGAGAGGACAACAATTAAAGCCAAATAACATTCCCAAATCTGTCACAGCCAGAAAGTACGTCAAGTGCCACAGTTTTGGGCACAATGCATTAGAGGCGATGTAGCAGCTAGGGGGATAATTTGACAAGGCAATGCAACGGAGGTGAAGCGAAGAGAGAAGGTTCCAAATTAGAAAAAAACAAAGTAAAAAAATGATCCGTAAATAAAGGAAGCAAGCTCACATGATGATGGCTTTGAAATACAATCCAAAAGAGTCCTGTTGGAATATTTTTAGATTAGATTTGATTTGTCAAAGAACAAAGCTTGACCGAATTTCAGGAATCAAAATGCTTAATTGGACACATTGAAAGTTTTGAATCAAAATGCTTAATTGGACACGTTAAAAGTTTTGAACTAAAACGGCCCTTCATAAATATTGTATGAACCAATTTAACTTTTTCTCATCCTTATAGCACCTTTATGTTTGAACTTTTTTTAATAATTTGACATCATCAACTTGAGAATATGCTAGTCTGATATCCTTATTTTTATTCCTTTGATTTTTTATATTAATTTTAAATCATTTGGTATGTCGTGCTTAGTATGATTCCTTCATTGTTATGCTTGGAAACAAATCCTACTGTTTATTTGTAGCGTTCTTAAGATCCTCTGCACCTGTAGTAGCGCTTTTAGTTTTAATGCATGCTCTATCACCATATCTTTTGTTAATTGGAGCTTTGATCTTTCCATTGTTGCTAAAGTGATGAATTTAATATTTAACTTGTGCTGATTTTTATTTTCTTATAACTTAATTTACAGACGATGAATCTGAGATTGAGAAAAAAAAGAAACCTATTGGAATAGATGTCATTCGCCCTCAGCTTGGTACTGAGAATGCTTCCGTGAAGAAGATGGGTACCACAGTCGGCCAAATTTTTGGCAGTTCATATCTTGACAGTTCGCATATCTCAAAAGAACTCATGATCCACGTATCTAACGAGGTAATTCTATATACTTTTTGTGCTCCCTCTCTGATCATCAGCCCTCTTTATCATCTTTATAATATTTGTCCTATTTATTAAGACGATTATGTCAATTTGAAGAACCTTCATCCGACCAAATACTTTTATTGATCTTGTTGCCTACTTACAGGTTGAAAACTCTCCCGCTGAAACAATTTCTTGGAAATCAAAGACCAAAAAGGGATTTGTAGCAAATGACATGGCTATGGGATTAGTGAGAAAAAACTTCAAAACTTCGAAAGATGGAACCAAGGTAGCTGCACTAATACTTCTTCTTACTGAAATGTTCTATGTTGAGACTCATGTGGCAATAATAATAGAAACATTTACGAAATTCGGTTCATGTCTTTCACAGCTGAATATTCTATATCACATATTTTTCTTCACCGAAATGATTAAACCAGGTTTACAAGGAGAAAAAACACGCAGATAGAAGAGAGAGTTTTGTATGTGGAGCTTGTGGTCAGGTGTGTAATACACCATACAAAATGAGAATGTTTCTTCAAGTGGGAAGTTCTCTTCATGTTAACTGATAAAAATGTGGTGATTAACCAGCTTGGACACATGCGGACCAACAAAAACTGTCCCAAATACGGAGAAGACGCAGACCCTATCGAAGTAGAGAGCACGTCCGGCAGATCCCACCTACTCGATGCTGCAAATCGATCTCAGCTGAAAGTAATAAACAAGAAAATGATGTCCGCGTTGTCGCCAGAAAGTCCAGAGAAGCGAGAAATGGGAGTACACGTTAAGGTTCCACCGCTCAAACTTAAATGGGGATCTGCTGACAAGCGATCGGAGAAGAGCTTGTCTGCGTCTCATAAATTCGATAAGATGGTTTCTGGCACTATGAACCATGAAGCCAAGCAAATTGGGAGGAGTTTAATAATTCCTATCAAGATGAAGGGTGAGAATGCACAGCCAGATACACCAAAACCAACTGTTAGAATACTCCCTCCTCATGGCATGGATAGAGAACCTCCTAAGAAAATTGTCATAAAACAGCCAAAATTTACGGCCAAGAAGCATTACAGCGAAGATGCCGATCTTGCAATAGATCGTGAATCCAGGAAGATGAAAAAAATTACGGAGCTATCCCCTGGTTTTGAGAAGCCGAGAAAGTTTGAGAGTCAACTTTTTGTGAAAAATGAAATTGGTGCAAGTCGTACACATGAGAGGAGAGTAAGGGAGGAGAAAGTGAAAAACATGCAGAGATTTGAAGAAGAGAGGAATAGAAGGATGTTTGAGGAGCCGAGAAAACATCAATCAGCTTTTTGGAGGGAGGAACTCCAGGCTAAGAAAAAAATGGCAAAGAAGAATAAGAAGAAGAAACCTGATTTTAGTGATGATTACTTAATGGATCAGAGACCTTACAGAACCGATCGGAGGTTTCCTGAAAGGGATCGAGCTGCGAAGAGACGGAGCGTAGTTGATACAGATCTTCAAGACTATGCACCACTATCAAAGCGGCGTAGAGGAGGGGAGGTAATGAACAAAAATTTATTGAGCGGGTTGATTTGCTTAGTAATATATTATTTCACATTTAGACTGGTGGCTTACAGGGACATTTTGATCATTTGGTATATAAACATTCAACTTAATTCGAATCTTGCAGGTTGAATTATCAAATATACTCGAAAGCATAGTGGACCAGCTGAGGGATACGGTCGAAATCTCATATCTGTTCCTGAAACCGGTGATGAAGAAGGATGCCCCAGACTATTTTGATGTAATAAAATCCCCCATGGATCTGTCCACCATTAGAGACAAGGTTAGGAACATGGGTTACAAGAGCAGAGAGGACTTCAGGCATGATGTGTGGCAAATAGCCTTTAATGCCCACAAATATAATGACGGTAGAAACCCCGGCATTCCTCCATTAGCAGATCAGCTTTTGGCGCTCTGTGATTACCTTATTGATGAGAAAGATGACATTTTGACTGAAGCTGAAGCTGGAGTAGAGTATTCAAATACTTAGTAGTTAAAAGTATTATGTCATCAAATCTTTATATATATATATATATTTGTACAGGGTGGGGTTCTTTGCTCGGGTGGAGATTCTTTTTTATGTAATCTTAAATGTTTGTATGTAGGGTAGTTTTATTTATTTGTTTGTTTATTGTAGTGGGAATTATTTTTAGTTTTTCAGGTTTTTTTTTTTGAAAAGACTGTTTTGCAGTATTTTCTGTGAGCTTATGGTTCGTATTTTACTGGAATTGGGTGGTCTGTAAATGACCCTGTAACGTTTCTTTTTTAAAATTTTTTAAATTGAAAGTATTCGTTATATTTTAAAGATGACAGCAAATGGTTACCTTCCCACGGTTGAATGTAGAACGACATAATGTCAGCGATGGGGAGAAATTTGTGTTAAATGCCCCCCTAGACTAATAGCTAATGCATATAATTAATTATTCCTTGAAATAAAAATAACAAATTGATTTAAACTACTTTTCTATTTTTTATTTATTATTTATTATTTATTATTTATTATTTATTATTATTTGTTATTCCTTCAAAATTCTATAATAATTGTGCATATTTGGCGCATTATTCTGGAAAAGCTTCACTGGTGTCAGCTTTGTGGAAACATTTCAAGGTAGCTTTATTTCTATTTAATTGAATTTAAATGGAGATATTTCTTGCGTCCATCTTCTCCATGAAAAACAAATGGGCAAGCATTAAAAATAAATGTCCTTGATTATAAAGCAAACATTCAAACTAATTAACACATGCAACAAACATATTTCTAAAATTTAAAAAAAAGCTTCACTTTTTTCTTCCTTCAAATATAAATTATTGAAACTGTATTTATAATACCATCCAAATCATATAATGTGTCTATATACATAGCCTATATTACCCTTGCTGAATTTTTGTATACAAGTCAATAAAAGCTGCCATCTTGGTTTTTTGTATAAAAAAAAAAAATAAATAAATAAAAATAAAAAAAAAAACAACCTTTCGGAACAAATTATTCCAAGATGGCTCTTTTATTACTCTTGGATTTTGTATATTTGATTATATCTGATCCTGCGAGCATTTGATCATCAAAAAGCCCAAAATTCAGTCTGATTTAGTATATTCAAGAAGCATGTGAGGAGATCTGTAAATCTTCACCAGTGTCCAATAAAGAACTTCTTCCACCTCCAGCTCACCTTCCGCACGTGCAGCATATATGCCCTCGCAGATTGCAATCAGCCTGAAGAACAACAGTAAACTCTCATTATATATGGAGGATAAACAGCAAAGAAAGAGAAGGGGACATTTACATACCTACCAACCAATTCATTAATTCATTGTGTTTGAAATTTACATTTTACATTAACACCTACCCAAATCTTTCATATCACAATAACAAATTCTGCCGTTTTAGCTTTTATGTGAAACAGACCTTCTCATGCATGGATAATATAGCATGTATCAAAGAGTTGAAGTTTAGGTGTTAGATATATAAATACATAACACATTGTACACCCACAATGTGTTATAGCATGAATCTCAAAGAAATCTTATGGCTCGAAGCGTGGTTACAGACGGCCCACCAGAAGTCAAAGGTCACATCAACATAAACCCATGTAATCCAATATCTGACCAAGAACTACCTAAAAAAAGTATATAGAACCTGTCAAACGATAGCCCCTTAGAATAAGGTATAAGATATAACAAATCAACAAAAAAAGCTCTATTAAGCTCCTTAAAATGACATCACAGATCATCTCAAAAAGAATCTTGAAGCCCTCCGAGGCCACTGACACCCAATGCGACGTCACCGACAGTGCTCCCTATGCCAGAAAGCCTAGCCTCAACAACAGGAGTCTCGCTCATAGGGAGCACCGACTACTAGTCGAACCAAGGAAGCCTGGCCAACCAAAGGCTCATAGTTTGGCCGACCGAAGGTCCATTGCATGGCCGCCCGAAAACCGGTGGATTGGCCGACGGAAGGCCCATGGACTGGCCAACCAAAAGCCCTCATATGGGGCAATCGAAGGTCATCAGTCGTAGACGATTGAAGGATGTGACAACCAAATCAGAAATTTTTTTCATATTTTTTATTTATCTGTTCAATTATTTATTCATTCATGATTTATTTATATGTTGAAATACCATGGTCGTCCTTATTCAAGCAGAAGCAAATAGGTAATTACATACTTTATAGCCCCCAAGTCTATAAATATAGGATCATTTCTACAGTAAAGGATAATCCCGAATTCAACGAGTATGTAAGTAAATCTTCCAAAAGAGAATCATAGAGTAACATGAGCCAATGATTAAGAAGAAGATGATTAAGCTCTTCTTTATTTTGCATGATAAAGAAGGTAATTATGGTTAGAAAGTACAAACAGTAGACTGTGAAGCATTTTTATCTATTATTCTATGAATAAGAGTTTAGAATAATGGAGAGTGTTTAGATGATAAAATAAAGATTGAGAATATGATAATAATTATAATGATCACACTTTTTTTAGGCGTGCCAAGTCTAAGAGTTTTCGTAGTGTCCAGTTGGGCCCCGAAGTTATTAAATATAGCTTATTTAGTAGCTATGATTTACGCACTCTTAGGTATTCCGAGCAGACCAAGGTTGTTTTATCAGTCAAAAATATGCTTTCGAGGTTTATGCCAACTGATTCTATGGAAAAAGGCTGACCATAGTAGTTTTCCTTAAATAGTTTAAAGGCACAAAGCACGACCCTTTATGATTAAGAGGTATTGGACGTGATTAAAAAGTGCTTAGAGGCATGTCAGGAATTAGGATCATCAATTGTTCATGAGTATTAGTTTGACTTAGAAGAACACCTGACACAGCAGCTAGAGTTTTATTTCAGTTTATATGTTTTGAATTATATGTTTTAGTTTATTATTTTGTCTCTATGTTTTAGGATGACATATTTATAATTGGGAGAGCCTAGCGTTTATAAATGAGGTTATTTTGTGTGGGTTGGGAATATAGAGTTTTTTATTGGTTTTAATAACCTTTCCCGTATCCTTTAAAGTTAAGGAGTGTGTTCAGTCTCCTGGAGCGACAAAAAGATTGTGATTGACATCCATTTTTCTTTCGGTTAATGCATTCTTTCTCTTACTTAGAATTTTCAGTCCAGCTCTTCTTCTCTTCTGGATTTTTCAAACTACAGATTTTTGTTTTTGTATTGTACTGGCATCAACACCTTAGACTCATGGTTTTGGTTTGAATTGGTGGATGAATTTTGTCAACGTTTTGAGAAAAGTAGGCGAAAGAGCGTTTTCTTTAAAAGGAAAAGTTCCTCCCTTCTTGTCTCGCAAGAAGGCCGGTGGGAAGGGAGTCTTGACGGTCCACCTGGTTTGGGCAAAAATTTGGCCCTGATACCATGTCAAAGTTTAGAGAAAAATAGGTTGAATCCTGAATAGGCTCAAAGCCTTTTCCCTTTGCTTTCATTCTATTAAATAATAATCTTACAATCTATTTTAGGTACAAAATAAAGTGCATAATCTATTTTAAGTAACTTAATAATACATATTTCTAATCTAAATATTCAGCTAAAAGAGAAATAAATTAGAATAAAGACAATGTAAATAATTTAAATAAGGAAGCTCCTAATTATAGAAAACTCCTAATGTAGCTGTCTGATTTTGGTCCTTCCTGATTGACAGATTTGATATTGATTGATGGGCTTGTTAGCATAAAAGCTGACTTGATTTTAATTTGATAGACCCAATTTTATCTAATGAGTTTGTTGAATTTGTGTTAACTAAAATTAATCAGGAGCTGATTTACATTTATTAGAAGGGCAAGAACTATAAAAGGTTATATTGAACTTCTCGACTCTATGGTGGCTTTGTTATTTAGAAAGTGGGAAGACTCGTTAGCAGAAGTTTTCTTTTTAATTTCATTGAAACTTTGATAAGTATACTAGGATTCATCATTCTACTTCCGGAGGCCTCATAAACTAGGGATTTATAACCATAGATTTAGGGAAGTACGACAATGGTCTTGTTACCCTAAATTTAGAACGATACACAAGGATGCGTCTAACAAACCTATGCTATCTACAAAATGAATCATTTGGCATGCCTTTGACCTTGAGGGTGAAGAATGAATCTGCGACGTTCTACCCCATAGGCAAGGTGGCTTGATTGATAGTTTTGCCTTGTAGGCAGGTGATTTATTTAGTGCGTCATACAACCTTCTTATTTATGAAAGGCAACTAATTTGGGTAATTGATTTTATATTGATTTTTGAAGCACCATATATTTTATGTGCACATTAAAGTAATGAGAAAAAATATCTCCCTAATCAGTCCATCACCAAAAGAACATCAAAAGTTAGCATACAAATTACAATCAATTCTTTCGACAGTCTTCTACCTCGAAAGTTAACATCCATTATAAATTTTCTATTTGTATGCATGTTATAAGGCATCATGACATAACTAATATGGCAACGTCAAAAAAAATTTACAATTATTTGATGTCATGGACTTACCTAAGGCATAAAATTCATTACATATTTGTTCTCATCAAACTGAACTTAATTGCTTTCAAACAGTTGCTTTCTCCTAATCTCATGATCATGCAATTCATATGGTGTGGAGCCTATAGACATGAAAATTATTTGAGTTTTGTTCTGCATAAGAACCAGAATTCATATCCAAGATCACACAAATAGACAACATAACTTCAATAATACAAAGAATTTGTGAGCATTGATGATGCACCAAATGACCAGGATGAACATCTATATTTAAAACTTTGTTTAAGGGATCTTGTCTCTTAAATAAACTAAAAATCAATGGAAATACAATATTAAAATAAATTACCGAGTAAAATGAGAATAAGCAACGAAAGCATGCCCATTTTAGGGGAGGATAATGATTGTTAAAAATTAAATTTACCTGTCACAAGATGGGAGATCCTCATAAGGTATTCTCATTCTTAAATCAGAGAACTGCAGTCTGATAAACCGGCCAACTGCTAGAACAAAAGTTATGTAGAGACTCCATATACTGAACTTGCTTAGTGTTTCACCAATAATGCCCTCTGTAAGTAGCAGAAATAAAAGTTATTATAACTTTGTTGCCCCAAATTTCATTTAAAAAATATATATAATTTTACAAGTTACAGAACAATCAAGAACTAGTGAAATCAGTACAAGCTCAATGATTTTACTTGTGCTCGAGACAAGATATCAACAAATTTTTAGAAACACTATTTACCTGCAATCAAAGATGAGCAATTTATCAATATGTTTGTGACGCAGAGCTGGCTTATGTGTTTTCTTGTCAAACAGTTACACTAGGAACAGATCAAGATCTTAAATGACAATGTTCAAGCAAAAGATCAATTCAGTCTTTTAGCAAACGTGTGACGTTGCAAGCATCATTTAGTCGAATCATAGGGCCAAAGCATCAAAATGCCTCACTTGAAAAAAAAAAGATGAAAAGCATATAGAGATATAAACAAGTACAATACCAAAACGCCATTGTCATAAATTAAAAATAGAACCGCAAAGTGATCCTTAAGATGCCCTTACTACAATGCCAATCAATATTTTACCAGCAGAAAACAGTTGATTTTTGTTTCCAGAGGGCTACTTTGAAAACCATAGTAAATTACAAAAAGGCCCTCTAATCTGTTATAGGCTCAGAATAAAATATGATTCTAGTTAAAAGTTGGATAATCAACGCATAGCTTGTTAAATTCAGGTAAAATTCATTAAACTTCAGAAAGTAAACTAGTACTGATACTATCTTAATACCTAAATTTGGCTGCTCCAAGAAGAAGGCATTCAACTACTATTTTGCTCTTTTAAGATTGCTTAAAACTAAAAATAATAATTTCTGAAATTCAAGTGCATAGTCGAATAATATTCAACAGGATTAAAAGGGTACAAGACATTCCTTGCATGGCTACTAGCATTAACTTTTAGATAAAAATCGATCTGCGTCTTATATTCCTAATCTATCATGAATCAAAAAATGGCTTTCAATCCTCTCTCAAACAACATTTAATCAAGTTTATGAGAGACTTATTAGGCGGTTCAACTATTTAAAATATGACAAGGTAAGAGATACTAATATTTAAAAATGAAAAACAAAATGAAAACACATAATATTTTTACGCATACTAACATAAGTAGACTGATAGGACAAAGCTATCAAATTTCACATTCTATTACATAAAAGTAAGAACTTACAGAATTTTAACCAAGCAAGATAATTTAATATAATTCACTCCATACTTATAAGCATTAAAATACAAATAAATACATAATTTCATTAAAAAAGGTCTAAAATTTTCAAGGCTTGGTTATATAATTGTCATTCTATTCTACTTGATTGCAGAGGTCATTGATCATTAAGCATTTAAAATTTTCTTCTATTACATCTCATGCTTGTTTCCTTGCTTAAAATTTTGGCCATCTTGCACAAGAAAGCAATTATGATATCGAAGTTAACTCAAATCACAATAGAGAAAACAAATATTATTACTCAAAAGCATATAGAGGTTACAATCAAAGACACTGAAACAGAAAATAGCAATTGACACAACACAAACACTCAATAATGGTGGATCCTGGGTGGTAGTGGTGGTCGGTGAGATTTAGGAAGGGGTGCGGGGGTGGAAAAGACTGCAAGACAGCGGTTTCCCTGGGGGCAGACAGCAAGTAGACAGCCGGAGTACAATTCGTGAGGGCTGCCTGGGTTAATGGCAGCAAGAGGGTGGCATGGAAACGACGGCTTCTGCAACGAGGATGTGGCCGAAAGCTGGCCGACGACTGGCCAGTTGATGGGAGAAGTTGCAATGAAGACTGGGAAGATGGCGGTAGTCGATAGGGACAGCTGTGTGGGCTGCTGGGAGGATTGCAGCAAGGTTGGTAGCAGGCTAGAGGCGATAGCAGCGAGCATGGAGCATGCGGTGGGCTGCCGGGCAGCCTAAGGAAGGTGATCCTGGGCAGGACAAGACGAAAAGAACTAGACAACAAGGAAACTGCAGCAAATCAGAAAAAGAACTGCTGCCAAGCGACCTGTAGCAACAGTGAATGTGCGGCCGTAAAGTGGGAGGGATGCAGGGACTGTCCTAAATAATCATCTCCTTGGGAGAGAGACAGCTGGAGCACCATACAATCCGTTGGATAAAACCCTCGAAGGGAGAACGGATGTCGACAGCTGTCCTAAATAAAACACGAAAGACTGTCTTCTAAACCCTAACACAACACATATAAAAAAAGAACCAAAAAGAAATGAAGGATAATAAAAAATAAAATAGAAAAAAGAAAAAAGAGATTATTTCGACCTGTCTTACACAATAATTATTCTAAAAATACTGAAGCAGCTACAATACCGCGGTAAGCTCCCCATCAAATTAGAAAAAACTAATTTTATGATGATCAATAAATTCATTGATTGCTCCACCCTTGACTAAGAATGCTAAGAGCACAATCTTCTAACGAAATGATATTTCTTGCCATAATTCCACAATAAATTTGAAGTTGAATTATTCTTAAATTTAAGTTATAATGATGATGAAAATCAATTATCTCCATAATAATGGTAGCAAAATAACCATTTCTAAAATATAAAAACTTCTCATAAATTGAGAATGATTGATTCCTAACATAAAATGGATGGTGATGATTTCAAAAAAAAAAAAAAAGGATGATGAAGATGATATGCATCATATTTTTGCATATTTACATTTTGCTGATCAATTAATTATATAGCAATAACTCCATTTACAAAGTACCTCAAAATATTACCATTTTGATAAAGCAAATTTTTTGCCAACAAAAATCAGATTTTTGCAGCAACCTTATTGTTCTGCAATACTTTCTACAACCAAAAAAAATTGCATGGTGCTTCAACTAATCAAATCTCCAATTGAACCATCTAAGACCCATGAAACATTTACGACCTATATGTGCTGATCTCAAAAGCACTTATGCTCAAAGGGATCATTGGCATTATTATCTTTTAAAGTAATTATCATAGCCTAAAATGCACCTAATAGATAATGAAGGGAAAACAAAAATAAACAAAAAAAAGACAACAAAAGATGATGATGTATAATGATTTCAAAACTTTCATGTGTTTAGGAAAGATTTAAACAAAACATGTAGTAATTTAACATATTTTCCAACCTTTATAACACTGATTAAAAAGAATGGATTAGAACAATGGCCAAACAATACTAGGATTAATTCAAGAGACTAAGACAATTTGCAAAGTTAATGATAGCAGACTAAATTTGCTGTCCAACCACGGTTCTTCGTTGATCAGCCCCGTCATCGTCTCCTCCTTTTCTCATCCTAGAGCTCTCTTAACACATCTCTTATCTGTTATATCCTTCCCACACCATTTAGTGGCCCTAAATCGATGTCAGCTCCCTCTCCCACTTATCTGTTTCATGATTACAGATAACAGGGAGTTCGGGACCACTGTTCTTCCTCACTTTTTGTTTGCAGCAAAAAGTGACTCCTGCAACTAATTGAGTTCACTCGATAAATATTTTGCTATTAGAGGTCCATTTTCTCACTACTTATGGGTCTAGAATTTTTCACGCAATGTACCTTGATACGTGAAAATCAATGGAAACCTCTAGATTTTGGAATCAAAATCAACCTTCCTGATTTTCATGGAAGAATGGTTCTCAATGAATTCGTCAATTGGCTATATATAGTTGAACGAATTCTAGAATTCAAGTGTCACAAGAACATATCGTCAAAATAGTGACAATCAAATTGGAGAAGAACGTCTCTTTGGAGGAAATATTTGATGAAAAGATTTGGTAGAGTGAAAATCCAAGATCATGTCTTGGACCAAAATGAAGAAAGAAATGCAAAAGAAATTCTTACCCAATCATTATCAAGAAAAATTCTTCATCCGCCATCCGGCTTCATAAACTTCATCAACAAGAATTATCCGTGGAGGAATATATCGTTGAATTCGTACAGTTGGGGCAGAAGTGCAATCTCTTCAAACCCAAAGAGTGCACTATTGCACATTTTTTTTGGGTAGTTTACGACCATCTATCGCTAATTTAGTTCAATTCTAACAGTTATGGAAATTACAGTACGTGGTTAATTTGGCGATGAAAGTTGAAAAGCAGTAAAAATAGGGTAGGAACACCTTAATACGCATTCCTACCAATGATTTGGGCAGTTCCATCAAATCAATCCAATTTCGGGCTTTGGTGGTCGAAATGTTGAAAACAACATCAAGGGAAGGAACTGCATCTAGTATACGATGCATCAAATGTCATGGGTTCTGCCACGTAGCCTCAAATTGTCCTAACAGACACATTGTTTCATTAGTGGAGATTGATATAGAGAAAAATGATGGGTAGAAGAAGAATTTACTAATCCAATGAGCGACTAAATCTTACATACGAATGAAGGAAAACTATTTGGGATAAGAAGTTTCCTATTTGTCGAACAATCTTCCAATAAAGGTTGGTTACAACATAACATCATTAGAATGTTTGTTAACCTTATCAACAACGGTGAAAGTTGTGGGAATGTGTTTGCAACAACCGTGGTGGAAAAGTGTGGGCTAACTGCTCAACCTAACCCTCATCCCTACCCACTCATGTAGTTCAAGAAGGGGGTTGAAAGTAAAGTCAACCAATAATGCATGGTGTCTTTTTCAACTAGTCGGAAACTTCAGTAGTAGTTTTCATGTGATGTAATTCATATGGACGTTTGTTAGATATTGCTTAGTCGGCTTTAGCAATATGATCTCTGTAAAATTCATGATTGGTATGCTAATACCTATTACATTATCAAAGAGGGGATTCAAACCACTTTGGTGCCTCTAAAGAAGGAAATTGAGGCGGGGATTGAAATCAACACTTTTACTCCATTGCTTTGGAAGGATCTTAAGGAGACGGCTATGAGGTACCTCTAAATCATAACCAAGAGTTCCAAACAACTACTAGTAACTCCTTTGAAGTGTGGGCAAGGATCTAACAGTTCGAAGATATATTTACGAAAGAAATTCTTGAAGGATTTCCAATTAAGAGAGAGGTACAACATGTCATTGACCTTGTGTCTGGTTCGGTCATTCCCAGTAAGCCTGCATATAGGATGTCTCAAAATGAAGCACGAAGAGATTCAACGTCAAGCGGATGAGCCGATCCACAAAGGCTTGGTGTGACTTAGTGCTAGTCCGTGCATGGTTCCAAAGAAGAGATAGGTTTGAAGATTTGTTGTTGGAATCATCATTGGTGCTTGTGTACGATATGTATTTGCTCTAATAGTGTATTTGCTCATAAAGGAGACCAATTTTTCGGAGTGAAAGATTTTGAATATATAGTTGACAGAAGAGCTGATGGTGAATATTCCTATGATGGAAGGGATTTGAAGAGTGATCAAACTAAATGATATGTTGATTCTACTTCTCTCAGCAATTAACATTAAAACTGACATACACTATCATAAGGATCTAACATAATTACTTCAACAACAACAAAACTTGAAAGTCGAATCACTGCATTCCTACCGATTAGTTTCCACTTGAGACACCAAAATACTTGGGTGCATGACATTTATTCGGAAAACTGCTCCAACTCGTAATAAACTTGACATCCGTTCCATCAAGTGTATCTTCCTCGAATATTCTGCCACTCAAAATGGCTACTGTTGTCTCGATCCTATCACAAATAAACTCTATGTGAGTGTCAATGTATCATTCTTTGAAAGTGTTCCCTACTTCCCCAAGTGAGGGGGAGCTAAATTTTTTGGACACTACTACTTTCCCAACTCCTTCAGCCACTATTCCCTTCGAACCATCTGTCCCACTGGATCCACCATCTACCAGACCAACATCTCCTCCACCCACTCTCTGTGTCTTTACTCGGCGAATCAAACCCTCGATCGAGACCTGTCCTAATATCCCTACTCTAGAGCCCACTACCTATTTGCACGACTTGGAATCCGCCCCGCCTGACATCCCAAGCACTTCACTTGCGGAGATTACTCCTACTCCAATTGAGGAGGTGAGTTTTATCGTTAAGGTACGCAATCAAGCTTGTTCTCTTTATTCCATGGCAAAATATCTCATTTCACAGCTTGTCACCGACCTATAATGCATTTGCCACTTTCTTAATATATCGTCTTCCATCCATTATTAAGGCAGCATCGGCGGACCCTTCTTGGAAAGCTACAGTAATGGATGAAATGAATTTCATTCAAAGAAAGCATACGTGGGATGTTGTCGACCTTCATCAGGGAAAGGAAGCAATTGGTTGTCAGTGAATCTTTAGCACTAGATTTAGCTTCGATGGAACCTTCGAACGCAACAAAGCAAAGTTGGTTGCCTAAAGCTACTCACCAACCTATGGAGTTGATTATGAGGAGACATTTACTCCGGTTGCTAAACTAAACACTATTCCAGTTCAATTGTCCCTTGCTGCGAATTTAGATTGGCCCTTACTCCAACTGAATGTCAAAAATGCCTTTCTCAAAGGCGATCTCACAGGGGAGGTGTACATCTCTCTAGCTCCAGGATTTGACTTTACTGCTTTTTAGGGACAGGTGTGTAGACTACGGAAGTTTCTCCACA
This sequence comes from Phalaenopsis aphrodite, assembly GCA_003013225.1. Taxonomy (NCBI): domain Eukaryota; kingdom Viridiplantae; phylum Streptophyta; class Magnoliopsida; order Asparagales; family Orchidaceae; genus Phalaenopsis; species Phalaenopsis aphrodite. The sequence goes on along the minus strand of NEWO01000056.1, from coordinate 2,086,556 downwards.
GACTAAAGAGAGCCCCTCAAAGCTGGTTCGGCAAGTTTACGCAGATGATAAAGGGCTATGTGTTCTCTTAGGCCCAAACAGATCATATTCTCCTCTTTTGGCATTCCCGACGGCCAAATTGTTATCTTATCGTCTAGGTCGACGATATTGTGCTCACAAATAATGATTTGTCAGCCTTAGAATCTCTTAAAGGCATCCTCGTCTCATGCTTTAAAATGGACTTGGAGTCTCTTTGATACTTCTTAGGCATGGAAGTTGTCCGATCCTCTTGGGGCATTTGCCTTTCCCAAAGCAAATATGTGGTGAACATATAGAAAAAGACCAACATTTTGCTTTGCAAACCAGTGGCTGCTCCAATGAATCGCAATGAGAAATGGGTTGATGTTCTCAATATTGTATTGTGAACAAAACATTACCAATGCCTTATGGTGAAACTCATCTATCTAGCCCATACGCACCCAAATATTTGTTACGCAGGTGTTATAAGTCAATTTATGCATGACCCATATGAGCACCATCTCACAGTTGTTCATCAAATCCTCTGCTACTTAAAAAAGCACATCGAGCTCAGGTTTGTTGTTCTCATGCCGCACCCCTCGTTTTGTTGTAGTTTATATTGATGATGATTGAGTCAAGTTCGTCCACGATCGGCGATCTAACTCAGGGTATTCCTCATTCGTGTTGGGAAACCTTGTCAGTTGGCAACTGAAGAAATAATCGGTGGTTGCCCGAAGCAGTGCAAAAGCCGAGTTTTGTTTCATGTCATTGGAAATCTGTAAAGCGCTCTGGGTATGCATCATGCTCCACGAATTACATATGTTAGTCACTGTTCCCCTACAATTATTTTGTGATAATAAAGCCGCAATTAGCATTTCACATAATCCGCTCCAGCATGATCACACCAAGCATGCAGAGATTGACCCTCACTTCATCAAGGAAAAGCTCAATTCCGGGGAAATTAGCGTTTCATTTATCTCATCTAGTGGTCAACTCGCAAATATCCTCACAAAGAATCTCCTCGGCCGTTGTTTGACGACTTCAAATCCAAGTTGAACATGATTGACATCTATGCTTCAACTTGAGGGGAAGTATTAGAAGTTATTTTATTAGAAATTAGTTCTATTTATGTTGTTGCCTTTTCTGTTATTTAGTTTACGCCTTTTCTTTTCATATTTTGGGTGTTATTAAGAAAGATTTTTGCTATCATGTATTTATAACCTTTTTTTTGCTCAATAATCTAATCCTACTCAATTCTCAAATCTACAGTAGCTACTTTTATTTGGTCAACTTAATTGTATTTTTAGTGGATATTTAATATAGTAGTTAGATATTAAATGGTTAGTAATTGAAATAAAATAACAGAAAATTTAATTTCATAGTTAGACCTTAGTTAATTTCAAGTCTCAGGCCGGGTCATGACACTACCTCTATCACCACCCTCGTCCCCGCCCAACGCTTCACACTTCTACTATCAACATTTGCATTATTTTAAAATACACTATTTTTATTGTGCTTTAAACCAAACAAAAAAAATCGTTCATTTCTTTTACACCGAACCAAAGAACTCCAAAAATACTTTAAATACAAAACATTACTCGTATTGCATTACATTTTTAGCAAACCAAACAGTCCCTTAGGGTTAGTATATTGCTTCTGACTTGGATACAGACTTCTTGTGTTATTTAGTAATTCTTTTTTGTTTTATCCCGTCCAGATAGCAGTAACACTTTATTCTTCAAGTGACAAAATTGTATCTTGAATAGAGCAGTTAATAGGTCTTCCCTGTCATCCATACATAGATGAAAGTTGCATCGAATGGTGTTTCACCGCTGACATTCCTGCCAGACAGCAGCCATAATAAATTTTCCTCCTCCAATCTTTGTCAATCCTAAGATTTTTCTTTCTTACTCTTCTCCAAACATTCCCAACACTTCTAATCATCCAGAGACACTAGAATATTATCAACTGATTAGAGATCTTGGTTTCTTAGTACCGTACCAGATGTAGATCTGGTATGAACAAGTGTTAATATTTATGTATGACAGTGCTCAAAAATATCAGAACTCCTACAAAAAAAAAAAAAAAAAAATGCAGTTGTAAGTACTGGCATACGTGGGCTCTCCTCAGAAACAACTATAGAAATTGGTCCACTCATTCCTCCACATTCCGCTTTGTCTAAAGCATCGGCATCATGAAATGACCACCATGATGAATCTCCACGGTTGAGAAAAAGATCCCCGCCCACAGAAATGTCCTGTAAAAGTGAAATATGAATTTAGAACAACAAATTAACTTAAAGGACGATAGCGACTGCCTGAAAAACATTTTTATAAAATTGGCTTTTTTAATAATAAAAGTAAGCTCATCATACAGTTTGCTCAAGGCGCCGCACTTCACCGGAGCTGGTAACTCGGAAGTATCTAGGATATGCATTCAGTACTCTAATACTTCTGCCTGTTCCATTGAGAACTTCCTTTAATTCATCTGCGCTTTGTTCGACAGAGGATTCAAATTTAACAGCTTCTTTTCCTTTAGGCCTTTCCCTCATAAAAACCCAAGTAAAAATTAACTGCAAGCTACTGTTCAGAGATCTGATATATCTCTGTTGAACCACAGGAGGAACCAGCCACATCGTGCTGGCATCAGACTCGCAACAGATCAACTGAATGTCTTGTACATTGTAAGTGTACAAGTAAGGCTTATCAAAAAACTCCAAAGATTGATACGGAAGTATCTCACAAAGACTAGTTTGGAATGGAGTTAGCCTTCCAACATTTGCTTGAATATCAATCTGTACACTTACATATTTAACAGGATTTGCAATATTTGTGGGATTACCACTGCTATAAATCTGGAAGAAAAAAAAAAGGTTTTAATGTTACAAGCAAAGTTTTGTTGAGGACAAGATGAAAAGGATAAATATACAAAAGTAATTTTAATTAGTCTAAATTAAGTGAGTTCAATGTCAAGCAAAGTTCCCATAAAGGACAGATAAATTAGCTTAAAAAGTTGACTTACCAACTGATAAAGAAAGTGATGCGGTAATGCAATACTATAGCAGCTACATTAGTAGATACAATACGACACAAAAATATATAGCTGGACATACCGAAGTAACACCGTTTTCCTTTCTTCTGCTTTGCTTTCTTTTCTATTTTCCTTCGTTCATTTTTAGTCATTTTATTTATATGTGCTGTGTTAGGATTTAGAAAGCAGTTTATGATGTGTTTTGTATCGAGACAACCACTGGCGTCATTTCTTCCTTTTGGGAGTTGTATCCTAAGATACCAAGTAGTGCTTTGACTGTATCTTGGTTTCCAGTGGAGATTTATCCTTCCCCCATCGCACCACGCTGCTCCATGTCGTCCTTCTCTGCTGCATCCACCCCCAGGACAACAACTTATTGTTTTTCACAGTAGTCTTCTCATTACAACCCTTCTTGTTTTCCTGCTGTCCCCCGACTGTTCCAACCTTTCCTACAGTTCCTCGCTGCTTCGCTTGCCACCTCACCTCACCTGCTGCCCTTAATGTCCTAGCATTCTGCTTCACGGTCAATACAATTCCAGCCCGCCTTTAGTTGTCACAACCACCTACATTCCAGCCATCTACCTTCACTCACCAACCACCCAACAGACCACCATCCATGGGTCGAGCCCTTGCTTGAGCTCGTGTTGTGCTTGTTGTAATTTCCCTTTTCTAGTGTATTGATTGTAATCGCCTATTTATTTTCAGTAGTAATATAAGTTTTTTATATCATGGTTTGGGTTAACTCTGGTATCATTTGGTATCTGAGCTAGTTTAACCCTATTACTATCCTAAAATTTCCTAGCATCCACATTATCTCTCCACCAAAAATTTTCTTTATTATTTCCAAACCATAGTCAAACTTTGAACTAACCCTAAGTTTCCTCTTATTTACAAAATCTATAATCATCAAACATAAATCAATTTTTATCACCCTCTTTCACCTCCCAACTCTAAATCCTAGCCATGCCACCAAGGAAATACATACCCGAGACTAAGTGGGAAGAAATGCAACAAGAGATCCCCCAACTTCAATGGAGGCTTGCGGACATTGACAATGAAACCCAGTGAGATTAGCCTCGATAGTGATCTGATGAGTAGAAAGGGAGAACGGGAGAATCTAAAAATGCAACGAAAGAAACAACGCCAGTTCATTCAAACCAAGCTTCGAAAATGGAGAGACCACATCAGAGAGCGACCACCACATCTTATAGACATAATTCAACATCTGGATCTTACAACCAGAGTACACCCGAGAGAACACCTAAAACAACCCTGTCAAAGCAAAAGCTAATTCAGAGTAGAAAACATGTGGAACCAATCTACATCCCTAAATCTGTCACAACCAGGAAGTGTTACAAGTGCCACGAATTTGGGCATGTTGAATCAGAATGCACAACCAGAGGGTGATCTATTTCACAGAGCAAGACGTTCGAGTAATGACTCAATGGACACTAAAACGGTAAGGACACAAAGGACCAGCTTTCTGTTAGGGAAGAAAAAATGCACATAGCTCCAACTAAGCTCGTGGAAGATACTCCAACCGACTTCACGGTGAGTATTAAAGGCGGTCTTAAGTTTGAGAAACTGACATCAGATGCAAAGCAACCACAGAAAGGAAAAATTCAGACCATTCAAATCTATAGAATCATTCCTAAGTTGCCTCTATTGAGAGAGGTCCAACACGTAAGAAATAGAGCCCTTTTGTGCCACGTTTAGAAGATTACATGAAGTTATTCAGATGTTAGATTCAATTCAACAATATACCTATCATCAGATGTCAAGATAAAAGCGAGAAAAAAATTTATCTTTGGAGCTTGATGGGAAAGGAAATTCTTCAATGGGATATAAGCCCTATCAATGGAAAAGGGATCTCTCCTGAGTGGTTACTAATGAAAGTGGTGTGTCCACAAACTTCACCCACATAGTAGATTTCTCCTCACATATTGATTTATTAGGTACATTCTGCTAATGCGAGAAATGGAAGAAGAATGCTTTTGACTCATGAGTTACATTGCGAGAACCTGCATCTATATGCAGCTCCAACTCATGATATTTCAAGAGAGGGTGCATATTTATTCTAACAAGACATTTTGTAGAATGATAACACCTATATAATCGACCTATCAGGGGATTACAATATCTCTGCTACCTTTAGTGGCAGACTTGACTCTATGATACAAGGAAGCAGAAGCATCAATGAATGAAGTTAAAGTTCCCCCCAACCACGAGAAAGTAAAGCGGGAGCTTATTGTGGACGTGGTACTGCAGTTGCTATAGTACCGTGAAAATATAAATTGTGATATAAGCCAAAATAATCCGGTTTTCATTTCTTATGCTTCCTTTCATATTATCTTTCATTCATTTTTAGTCCTTTCATATATATATATATATATATGTATTGTATTAGGGTTTGAAATTCAATTTTTGGTGTGCTTTGTATCGGGACAACCGTCGGCGTCTCTTCTTCCCTTCGAGGGTTGTATCTTAGGATTTCAAGTGGTGCTTTAGTTGTATCTTGGTTTCTAGGAGGTGAATTATCCTTCCCCTATCGCACCTCGCCGCTCCACGTTGTCCTTCCCCGCTGCAACCACCACATGATAGCAGCTTTTGTTGTTTTTCAGTGCGGTCATCTAATTCCAGCTCTTCTTGCTTGCGACCGCCCACCCCAGACAGTTGCCCCTTGTTACCCTACAATCCTTCACTTTGTCCTTTCGCTGTCGTAATCCAGAAAACATTAAATATGTTGTTTTCCTGCTGTCCTCTGGCTATTCAAGCCTTTCCTACTGCGCCTCGCTGCTACGCTTGCCACCTCATCTACTGTCGTTGCTGTCCCAGCATTCTACTTCACTGTCGACATGATTCCAGCCCCTTCTTAGGCTGTCGCAATACCAACAACACTATTTCAGCCATCTACCTTCGCTCCCCAACCACCTAGCCGACCTCCACCACCCATGAGTAGAGCCCTACCGTGAGTTTGTATTGTGTTTGTCGTAAATTCTTTTTCTAATGAGTTGATTGTAACAGTCTATTTGTTTTCGGTAGTACAATAAATTTTTTATATTGTGATTTGGGCTAACTCCAGTATCAGAAAGTGATCCATTTATAATATTTCTTCGTGCATCAAACACATTTTAGCATCATGCATTATATGACATGATTAAGGCAACACAAGCAATACGCATATGTTATTGAGCAGTCAAATACTCTAAAGAATCATTCATGGAGACGATTCAAAAATAATATCCTCTTGCAACTTCTTCTTGTTCCCATAGAAGGTAAAACTCCTTATATTCATTACAACACCCTTCTGTTTATAATACTGAAACGCAAATGATGGTCTAGGAAACAATTGAATAACAAACACCGCTCATTATAAGTTCTAACGAAACCTTCATAACTGATATTGCTAACAAACTCCCTCAAGATAGAGCATATATATCAACTAAGGATATTATTTTATTGAGGGAGTTTATTAGCAAATGATCTTAAAACCTCCACAAAAATGTTAATCAATTATTTTTCATTGGCAACATGAGGACTTGGAATTATTCTATTAAAAAACTTTCCCAGATAAGAAATAATCAGTTTTTTGTTTAGATCTTTGATTAAAAATAGGATTGCCAACAATTTAGATAGTAGCTATACTATCATAGACCGCAACATTTATAGAGGTGAGATAACCCTATATTCTACTTGAGCACTGGATTGGGCAAGATGTATTAGTTATCGACATGGAAGCATTTGCGGCCGGGGAGGCAAGAGCATCCCGATCAAGATAGGATTTGTGGGAACGAGATTTCCTGCCAGGTGAATAGTGTAGTGTAAGTTTTCTCGCTTATTTGTGATAGGGCATTGTGGGCCCTATTTACATAATTTATAATTAAGGTCAAATTTCTTGTCCTATATAAGTATGTAACTTTAGAGCATGTTGAGCACTTTTTGACTTTTGGTTTATACAACAGAGTTTGTTTCCCCTAGTTTATTCTATTCAAAATATTGAATCCATAAATCGTTCTCAGGCAGTATGGTTGCAGCCTAATTGGATTGGAGTGGTGATCTCTCCTGAATGTTTGACCTTCTACACCGGTCAATATGTTACCACACTATTGTTTTGGCGTGCAGTTTGTTGTCCAGCTACAATTCTTTGTCGTTCCTCAACCATTGTTATTGTCTCCTCTTTTGTTTCTCATCTTACAGCTCTTATAGCCCATCCTCTCACATTGTCTATTACCCCTAGATCTATGGCAATTGATACTAGAGCCAAACATAAACCTAATCCTAAAATCAACACAAAAAAATTTGTAATTAATTGAGCTCAAAAGATTGTGTGGATGAAGACCAAAGAGAGTTTAGATAAATGAGAAACTCGTTTGGTTATTGACAAGCAGTTAGATTAGTGGTAAGGGGTGATGCTGATGATGTTCATCACCATTTTTTTCAATATTTTGAAGTACCCCTAAAATTTACCACTTTGTTGCAAGGAAATAAGTTAGAAAAAAAAAGTGCAAATCCAAGAGAAACTGTTCTACTAAGATTTAGAGCATAGAAAGTCTTACATTCCTTAGAGAGTCCCTAAGGTTATTGAAATCCAAGGCGAAACAAAATAGTAAGATGCTTGCCGATTGATGCGTTAAGCAAAGTCTATTCATTTGAAAAGCAAAGTCAAGATGAACAAGTTTATAAATACATCTCACAAGAAATTGAAAAGCCCAATACCATAAGAGAAAATACTAATGAGTATGATAGATGTACCCATGGAGAATGAGGATGCTCTCTCAGAGTAAAATGAAGAGAATGTCATTGACAGACGCCACCTCAAATAAAAAAAAAATGAGTGATGGGTCAACCAATAACAGAGAGGAAAATGCTTGCAGAGGTTGTGTGGTTAGGACGCATAAACTCTTAGTCAGAGAGGCAGCAATAGCTGGAAATAAGCAATGGCTGGGACATGAGCCATCAAAGTGTGATTACATGTAGTAAGTGAAAGGCAAGTTGTACGCAAAATATATGCAGCAGGCAAGAGAGGAGAGTAGTTGTGGTAGTGGGTCACAGGATAATGTTCAGCGAAAACTAAGTAGAGCAGGCTTCAACTGAAGAGGCATATGACTATGGCATGTGGATATGGTAGCAACTAGAGTGATGTGTGACTAAAGCTTGCAGGTGCAGGCAAGAGCATTGTGCTGTTATGGATGGATGCATGTGTGTGTGCATACATACATACATACATACATACATACATACATACATACATACATACATACATATATACGTGCATCGATACATACATACATGCGTGTGTATGTGTGTGTGTGTTTACGTATATGTATATTTTTTTTAGAAAAAGCTCGAGGGCAAATATATTAAAGCGGTAAAGATAGAGAAATGTTGTATGAGAGGGCCTAAAAAAAACCCAACTCACACAATACAACACACACAAATTTCAAATAAAGCAAAGATACATAAAGGTAAAAAACCAAAAAGCCACCAAATGGCGCAAAAGTGTCAGGGACGTCCCACTTTAGCATCCCTCTGCCTCTAGTTCTCGGAAGTGAGCCGGCTAACAAATTAGTAAGGTGAGTATCATTGCCCAAAGTAACTAAAGTATCATCCATCAGATTCCTGAGCTCAAGTAGGTCTTCATTCTTCTTCTTCCTCTTAGATGTGTAGACCTGTCATTCCTCATCCGATGATTGACTCATCTGATCAATAGATTGTTCCAAACTTGGTTGGACATGTGTAGGCTGTTACACATCATGATCCCCACGAGTCTGAGTAATATTAACAACTTGCTCGACCTAGTGAGACGGTAGTGAAGCAGTAGAAGTATTTTCACCTGTAATATCGGTGATAGGTTCTAGAGCAACGTGGCCTCTTACTAAAAGGTTCCAAAGGCGAGGATAGTGACGCTTCAGGGGTATAGATGGTGTCAATAACTTGGAGCTAATTAGGAGGAGATGAATTCACTGCCTCTGGCAGACCACTGTGGTTTTTTGGTCGAAGATGGGGGTGTAGATGGAAAATGCAAGTTTTTCAATGTTGTAAAATTATTTTCATGCCAACTTGACAACAATAACATAAGAGTAAATGACAGAAAATTGAACACTTACAACAAGACGACAAGTGGTACTTGTATTCAAAAGAATAAGCTAATAGTATGGCTTATATATTAGAAAATCATTAAATGAGGCCACTAAATGGTTTCATTTTCCAAAAAACTAGATATAAATTGAGTGGGAAAGATAAGGCAGATTCATACCAACATAGGGGCCCAAATGATACATATCAATATGAAGAACAAGCATATCCCACTACAAAACTTTGTCATCTTGCTCTGCTTTTGTCCTTGTTTATGAGAGGCTCTATTTAAAATAGCATCGCATTGGACAAGAAATAAACTTGAGTAAATGTCTTCCAACTATCAACAAAAACCAACATTAGTATTAAAACAATAAATAACCTGTTTCAACAAACTGGGCACAACCATGAGCTCCACGTATTTTCTTTACAATAAGAATAGGACAGACATGATGAGACATGTAACCCTTACAAATATTTAATGCGTTGAAGTACACGGTTTGGCTTTTATATAAACAAGATGAACATTTGTCTATCTATGATAAAATAACACCTAAGTATGCATTCTAAAAAAACATAAAAAGATTTCACGAAACAATACCACAATGGTACCGGAAATCTTCAGAAATTGCACCAAACATGTCATGACACAGTTTCCTAGAACTTTAACCAGCCTTAGTTCTTATAACACTATTTAACAAAGGCACAATACTTGCAGCAAATTATACCTACACAAAGGAATCATACAATCACAGCTTTAAATTGATAGAATGACCCCCTACAATCGTACTCATCAAGTGCTTTTAACAAGGCATCATTGGCATTGAGAGATTACAATAGTACTCAAACTCTCAAAAACACATAAAATCGGCCCCTACATAAAATACCTCCATTTAAGGAGGACATAATTAACCATTCTAAAAAGCATAAGCAACCAAAGAAAAAAGTTCCATAACAATAAACAAACAAGCAAAAATATAAAAAAAACATGAATTCAATCGCATAGTAAATCCCCATTAAGCCAGTTTTTTTAAACACGTAAAATCTCACAATAAAAAGTTATATAAGAATTAACCGATTTAAAAGTATAAGAAACCAAAAAAGGTTCTATAACAAAAAAATAATAATAATAATAATGCATGAATTCATTCAAATAGTACATCCCATTAAGCAATTTTTTTTAAACAAATAAAATCTCACAATAAAAGGTTGTATAAGAACAGTAGCCAATCCAAACCATAGGCAAGTACAAAGGCTTATGAACTTCCCCCTTTACATACGCTTCAAGTAATTTCAACATTTTCCACATATGACACATGTTACTAGTAAATATATTAAAGAAAACGTAGTAATACTAAAGTGCTAGCATTAGTAAAAGATTCAAACCTTTGTTTATTGTTAGGACAAGAATGAAATTTTATAAATTTTATTTGTGCTGACTTGAAGTAAATGGAGACAAAACAAAATAAAATGTAAAAAATAAAATAAAAAGAGATGTCAGAGAATGACCCGCAGAAAATGTAACTATCTGCACAAATCAAGATCTCATATTAGCAACATCATTAAAAAGAATTGAGCATAAAAATATTTGACCAAAGAAAAATAAATGTGTTAAAGAGAGTTTTACCTTCAGCCAATCATACATCGTCAAAGAAGTAGTTGTACAAGACCAGTCTAGTCCACATCTCAATTCATATAGAAAGGGAAGCGCACGATAGAGTCGAAAGCCTAAATATTTAATTTGTGAAACCTTACGAGTCAAAAACTGCCGATACAAAGTACTTTTATTAGGAATCCCGTAACGAATTTGCACTGCTTGCAGGGCTAAGGAAACTGCTTTTGTGAGATAAATGGCACGAAGAGCAAAACCTCCAATGCACCGGTGGGATGGTTTCGTGTACCAAGCATATTCAGTGACCGAGTATGTAAAGAGGAATACATTGAAAAGATATAAAATGACCCTTGCTGTGGCAAAAGAGCACAAGTATATGATGCGATCGAGTATGATTAGAAAAAAGAGAACCTGTGGAAATGTAAAATAAACATACAACTAAGAAAACAACTTACACAACAAGATTAAAATGAACAAAACAAATATAAATGAAGGGAGCTATGTTTTAAAACTAATTAAAAAAGGAAAAATTTTAAATTTTAAAACCTCAACATACATCCTGTAAAAATTTTTCAAGCTATTTCACAAACTTTATACCTCAACATGTGCTTACCATTAAAATGAAAACAAACTCTTTGGGAAATTGATCCTCTAGTTGATAAACATCAAGAAATTTGTTTATATTTTTTATAACAGATTGGTAGAAAATAGCGACTAGGAAGAAAACAGCCAAGTCTACACCAAATATGTATGCATAAAGGTCAATTTCTTTCTTTCCACCTCCAATCACTGAGATAACAGGATATGGAAAACCAATCTCCTCAAAAATTCCTGAACTCTGTGCCAAAAGAAGCTCTGTGGCAACATCTGAAGCTGGAGTCAGTGACCAATGCCACTCAGCCGCAGGACATTCTGCTAAAGGGGAAGCATGCAAAACCTCAAGAATAACAATAGCAACATCTAAATCTGCTTGACTTCTCACGATGCTTTGGATTTGTACCCTGCTAGTAGAATGACATGAATTAGGAATATAAGATTTGCATTTGTCTTCATGCGCTATCTTGAGCAACTTATTTATTACTGATTCTATCTTCTGCGGCTGAATACCATCCTCTGGCCACTTATTAACCATCATTGACAATTGCACAAAATATGGAGGTGATTCAGATCCTCTTGTCAGAGACATCCAGTATCTTGAAAAACTTCTTGCTATTAGTTTTGCAAGCTTTATTAATGGAAAGAATAAGTGCTTAAGTTTGTCACTAAGACTATAGCTAACAGTTGTTTCTTCTGTAGAATGCTGTCTCCTATGTAGAAACTTAAACTCCATTATCGGTGCCCACTCCCCATCGTTAGCAGTTATTGAACTCTGAAGAAGGGTTGAAACATACACCAGGAAAAGTGGAAGGGTGCTTATTACAAAAGAAGCTTTTATCTTGTTCTCAGCAAATCCCAACATTTGCAATAATTCTATGTGAATACTCAAGCCACAATGCTGGATGATAATCTGATAAAAGTATTGAAGAAGTATATTGATTTCTGTGTAAATAAGCATAACCACCCAAAATATATAATTAGGGCCTGAATTAACACAAAGAGCATATAGGAAAAGTGCTGCGAGGTAGATCATAGAGAGTAAACTGAAATTCCAAAGGAACACAAGAATGAAGGAGCAATAGCACACAATATCATTATTTGATCTCATTTGTGACCATATATAACGAATTATTCTTCGAACCTGCAAGCTAGCAGGTGGAGTTGAGTCAGAGTTAGAGCTAGCAGAAATGGATCTAGCTAAATACCCGGATACTGCATTTTCCCCGCTCTCTATTTCATGATAGATCCCATCTTCTGGAGAAGAATGGCCATTTGAATCATTTTCGTCAGGCTTAATGTTTAAGAAACTTGCTATATTTGTGACCGCTTGATTTCCAAGGGACTGGACTTGAGAAACACCATCACCAAAGAGCTGCACAGCAGAAACTAATGGATTTTCTACACCCTTCCTTTTTGTGCTTTTATCAGCAGAAGTTTCAATATTAGCATATCTTTCAGGGAGTTCACTTATATCAGAAACAGATTTTGAAGGAACTTTCAACAAATCCATTGTCAATGAGCTATGGCCCCTTGCACTGACAGGTGAAGCTTCTAGATCTAAAGCTACTGAAGGCAGCGAAGCATTCTTCAATTCATTAGATGTTGGAAAATTAAAGGAACTTTCTGATCCTTCACGAACCTGCATGGTCGATTTATCCAGCCCATTATCACTATTGGCACTACTCTGAGAAAAACATCTCCTTTGGCGTAGGCCCTCATTATATGCAGGAACAGAAACATCAGGAAAATCCCCTGAAGAGTTCATAATTTTAAGATGAGTTTGCAAATTAAGCATCTCTGACTTCATTTTTTCCACTTTCACATTGCGATGATGCTTATCCTCCTCAGATTTATGAAAATCCTGCAACCGAGCAGCTTTCCGTGCGGCCCTTTTTTCTTGTTCACGTACCATAGCGCCAATTTGCTCTGCTTCAAGGTACCTTGCAATGTCTTCAAATTCTTTGGAGCAGAAAATGTATGATTGCATGGAAACCAGGAGAAAAATTATTATTTCAACCAGTGCAGACCGTGATTTAATTTTAAACCCGTAATCATATTTATAAAAACCAATAACTTCATAAATATAGTCCACAGTGCCACATTTACCAGAACTAAAATCCCCAAAGAAAGGAGATTGATAAGCCAACGAAAGAACAACAAGAATAAAATTATAAATACGCACATATCTGAAAATTTGGTTCTTCTTTTTCAAAATTTCAAGCCTCATCCGGAAGTAAACAAGAGCAAATCCAAGATAGCCGAGGTGAAGTATATCATATTCCATTGTTCCAGTAATTAGAATCAAAGCAAGAACAATGTCTAACAAATGACAGTATAAATATAACCTTATATAATCAAGGAAAGTCCAGAAACTTTTAGTTTCAAATGATAGGTCTCTCCAAACTGATGCATTTTTTCTTTGAGACATCATCTGGTGATAGGTATGCGACTCTGAAAAGCCATTAAAACGATCTGAACGGAGCTTAAGAGAAGAGAAAATAAATACCAAATAATAGCTGACAAGCATTCCTGGATCATCAACGACTATCCCTGTATATAAAATATCAAGTCGCGAATTTCTTGAGAAAAGATAAAATAATTAGGACAATTAGCATGAAAAAAGTGAATATAATAAAGGGATTTAATATAGAGGAAATACCAAGCCAACATTTTGTGCAATAGTCAAAATAAAGACTAGAGTTACTCCAGCAATCATGACAATGGACATTTGCATCCGTTGGAAAATGAATCCAAAGAATATTTTTTTTCCAAAATGCAAAATATTCGAGCACAAGAATAGAAGCGAATGCTAAAACAAATATGGGCCACAATTTTCGGATGGCATCTCGTTTCAGAAAGATGCATGTGGCAAGACATGCTATATAAAACATTGAGATGACATTTAACGCTGTAAAACTTGCCACAAGCAATACAATCATATTGATTTCAAGACCATGATGTCTGAAAATATTTTCAATCCAAAACTTGGTATATATAATCAAGGTAATTTTCTGCATCTCAAGTCTCTCCTTTCTCAAAGCAAGAATAATTTTCTTGTTCCATTTATGACTCTCTTTTGAACTGCCCCATAGAAAACCAAGTGAATATCTTTTTGTGGCAGTAGTTGAACTTCTCATGCTAGGACCTGGAGCTGAAGTTTCATAGCTTTTAGAGCTGACAAAAGGAATTGATTTAGCAGCAACACCCCCATTTTTTGAAGAAAGAATACTGCTACCAAGCAATGGTGTCTTTTCTTCATCATGATAGAGGTAATCTTTCGAATCATGTTCATTTGTGATAAACAACTGGCAAGGTTCATCCCACTTCCCACTATTTACTTGGCAGCTTGGCATTTTCTCTTGCCAGTGGAAAACATTGTACTGAAGGATACAAGTAACTATTACCATAATTTTTCCTCTCAAACCAGACTCAAGCCCCCAAAATCCTGGTTTAAATGATCTCAGACCAAGAAAAAGTGATAAACCATAGAGCTTCTGGCCTGGGAACATATGTGCTTCCTTGCCCCACAACTGGAACAGATACTCATACATCACAAGAAGTCCTGAATAGACTAAGACCAGCTTGGATGGAATCCGAGAGGTCTTAGGTAAAATGGAACAAATGATGAGAAACAAAAGATAAAGAAATCCAAATGCACTAATAGGAGATAAAGCAGCATAAAAAACTGCCACAGACAAAATCTTTTCACAATGCCATATCAGGAATCTTCTCATAAAACCAAGAAAACCTTTCTGGGATGCATCTGATATCTCAAATATCACATTGCAACGGCTCCGCCTTCTTTCATAGCTGTGAAACTGCATTACAATCAAAACAGCTAAAGATTCCCAAATATTCCTCGGCAAAGATGACTCGGGACTGTATCCCAGATAAGAATAAAGATCAATCCATTTTGATAAATAACTCTCAAGACTTTTTGAAGTGCTCAAGATGTAAGTAAAAACAAAAACAATGGTTGAGTAAACTTTTAAAGGAAACCAGAGACGTCTTCTGGTTTGCCCAACAAGTTGCCGTCCTATTATCCAAAGGAGAAGGAAAAAGAGGTAACCGAATGATATGTAGTTCGGTCTAACAAGATACAATGTTAGAAGGACTGTCAAGAAAACCACATAGGTTCCATAGGAACGATAAGTGGACAAGCATTTCTGACCAACTTTACTCAAGTAAGAAGCTATCAGCTTTTCTGCAGAAAAAAATGGGAAAGCAAAAAATGAATCCTTACAAATGGAAATCTGATTATCACTGTAAATTCTAAGAAATAATGCATCAACATAAAAAACTATTAGAATTATAACAGCAATCCGTAGCCATTATTACCAATCATTACCTTTTATTTCCTCGTTATATATTTCCTATTTGTTTCATTCTGTTTTATTTCTCTCCATTGTTGTGTTTATTGTAATTGGGCTAAAACACATCTCTTCTATCAATAAAATTATGCTGTTCTATTCCAAATCTAAATATGGCATCAAAGCTTTACCCTAGATCGAGCAGCTGCCGGCCTGCTCTGCCGGTTCCAGCAGCCGCCGGCTTCCTCTGCCGGTTCCAGCAGCCGCCGGCTTACTCTATGGTTCCAGCAGCCAGTGGTTTCCTCTTCTGATTTTTTCTGCTGCAGATTTTTCTTTTTTCTTGGTCCTGCTGCCATTTTCCTACTGTCTTCTACAAACCGCAGGTTTCCATCTGTTTCCAAGCAGCAGCCACAGGTTTCCCAACAGCAACCAACCATTTCCTGGTTCCAACAGACCTTCTGTGTCCAAGCATCTGCCGGCAACCGTTTCCCTTCAGCCGTATGGTTCCCCATATGGTTCCTGCAGCCATGTTCTTTTCTGCTGCTCCTTCAGCCACTGTTCGGTTGCTTTGCCTCTGTCACTCCAATTGTTGTTGCTTTGCCACTCTTTTGGCAACCTGCTCCCATTCAATAAAATAGAAGGTTGTGATGAGAAGAAATGGCAGAAAATTCATTGTTTTTTGGATCTTCCTCATCTTCGTTCTCCTTTTCAGCTGCTCCCAGCAGCTTCTCTAAACCGGCTGATTCCAGCCCGGCTGTTTTTATTCCAGCCACTGATCCCAGCAAGCTTCTCAAAGCTGGCCAGCCTTTCTACAGGTCTTCCTGCTGTTTTTGCTGACGTGGTAATTAAAAAGCAACAGGCCCTCCGATCCCCTGCTTCTTCCTGTGAATTCACTGCCGTGTGGCTGCTTCCAGCTTCTTCCTGCAGCATTATTTTTCCACTGTGTGGCTCTTTCCTTCAGCCTACCTATGGTTATTCGTCCACGGGAGACCAATAAATCAGTCAACATCTCGGAATCCCAGCTACATTTTTTTTATTGCCTGAATCATCTCGAATTGTGCTTAGCCCTCGTCCATGCCACCTCGCATCGGTCATTCAACTTGTGTTTACTGTCACAAATTCAATCACACTCGGGACAAGTGTTGGAAACTTCATGGTGAACCGACATACAAATTTTCGGCCAAATTCTCTGCTATCAAAGGCCACACAGCAACGTCCGAATCTATCACGCTTCAACCAACGTCCGAAATACCCAATCATCCCAGAATCCTCTGAATCCCTTGAGAAACTAGATGGAACAATGGATCAAGCTACATAAAACACATTAAGTTTCTACGGATCCGCTGACCTCCCACGTCTAAAAAGGTACCTTCCGATGACTTTCACAGTTTATTCAGTCTCTAGTCCATGAATTATTGATTCATGTGTCACGGATCGCATGAAGGGATGCTCACAAGTTTTCTCGACTTATCATCTGTGATCTGAAAATGATACAATCAGAATTGTCGATAGCTCCTGCAGTTTCATTGCTAATAAATGGTAGGTTGTACTAACAACAAATCTGACTTTGGAGAATGTTTTATATATTCCCAATTTGCAATATAACTTGTTATCTGTCAGAAAGTTGACAAATGATATTGATTGCATTGATAAATTATTTTTTGATGGTTGTATTCTTTAGGATCGTCGTTCGAGGATGATGATTGGAGCTGCTCAGAGGGTGGCCAGACTCTACTACTTCCAACAGATGAGCATAGAGAGTTAGAACACACCCTCATGAGTTGTAGCTTATCTCAATTGAATGTCTTACTATGTTGTTGCATTGTCGTTTAGGTCATCCTAGTTTTCAGTTTTTTAAAAAGTATATCCTATGATGTTTTCTAATAAAAATCTTTCTAATTTCAATTGTGAGACAACATCGAGTTCATTACCCACCCCACATTTACATATCTTCCGCTTCTTTCTCTCTCATTAACAATGACCTATGAAGACCCGAGCGCACTCTCAGTTACACCAATAAATGGTGATTCTTAACTTTGATTGACGACCGCACTCGAATAATGTGGGTCTATATTTTAAAAAACAAGTCTGAAGATTTTATCACCTTCCAAAACTTTCAAACCTTCATTTCAACTCAATTCAAAACTCCTATTTAGGTCTGAGGTCCTTTGGACCGACAATGGTCGTGAACTTTTCTAACTTTATTTTAGGTGAATTCAGGCAAATGTCAAGAATGTGTTCTTGAATGGAGAACTTACGGAAGAGATATACATGTCTCTCCCTCCTAGCTTTTACTCCACCGCCTCCATCGAGCAAGTGTGCAAGCTGCAAAAGTTTCTTTATGGGCTAAAGCAATCCCCAAGAGCCTAATGTGACAAGTTCACAAAGGTGATTGTGGGTCATGATTTTACTCAGACTCAATTAGAACACACAAGTAAAAGCTTTAAATGCATGTTAATGCTCAATTTATCGAGATAATGTCCAACAATGCCTTGATGAGTGAGATCTGGGTTGTTATATGAAAAATGAAGGATAAAATGCATGCAAGATATCACATATGACATGTATTATTAGGGCAAACAACCCCTTCCTAAATAACTTCAATCCATGTAAGACGAAGCCAACGTACATAGTTGGACATTATCTAGATAAATTGAGCATTAACATGCATTTAAGTGGTGATACTTTCTTTTTCCGGCAATCCTCCAATGGTCAAGTAGCTATCATTATTGTCTATGTTAACGATTTTATTCTCACAGATAACGATCTTCAAGCATTAGAGTCCTTGAAAAATATTCTTGTTAAGTCATTTGAAATGAAGGACTTCGGATCTCTCTAGTACTTCATAGGCATGGAAATAGCTATGTCATCTCAGAGAATTTGTCTATCTCAGCACAAATATGTTGTTGATCTCTTGAAAAAGAATAATCTTCTTCTGTGCAAATTCGTGATTGTCCCTACATATCCCAATGAAAAATTATCTTACATTCTCAATGTTGTATGTGTCAATAAGACTCACTATCAGTGTCTTGCGGTAAAACTCGTCTACATCGCTTATATTCGCCCGACATATGCCACGCAGTTGGTATAGTGAGTTTATTCATGCATGACCCCTATGAGCGGCATCTCCAGGTTGTCCACCGGATTCTCTACTATTTAAAAGATACATCGGGCTCAGTTTTGCTTTTCTCTCGTCACACCTCTCAGTATATTGTTGGTTATACGGATGCTAGTTAGTAGGGATGTCAATTTAGTTAATTCAGTGGAGCAGGTCGGGTTCGAGTCTGACCCGTGTTGACCTCATTTTTATGAGGACTTTCATTCCTCTTCATAGAGCCTAGGATCTAGCCTTAAGATTTCTCATATTGACTCTCCTAGAAGACTAGTGTTGAGATCCACCCTTTTTAAAAATTCAAGCAACTTCCTGATTCTCTTGTGGTGTCTCGCATTGGTGATCTCAAATCATAATCATTTGGTCGAGTGGTTGACCACCATGCGGATACTCAGAGAGAGAGTTCCCAATAGGATCTCAAGTCCTAAGGAAACCCC
Source organism: Phalaenopsis aphrodite (assembly GCA_003013225.1). Classification (NCBI taxonomy): domain Eukaryota; kingdom Viridiplantae; phylum Streptophyta; class Magnoliopsida; order Asparagales; family Orchidaceae; genus Phalaenopsis; species Phalaenopsis aphrodite. The sequence continues at coordinate 2,067,386 of NEWO01000056.1, read as the reverse complement.
TATATGAATTTATCAACAATTCACACACAAGGTACACAAAATCCATAAGGTTGCGCAAAATCAGACTAAAATTGAATTTAAAAAAATAATAATAGTACATGAACTTGCACAGGCGACCTTGGATGAGACGAAACGAATTGTGTCAGTGCATCCGGAATGTCGATTTTAGCTAGAAAGAACATTCATTTTGCTATAATTAAGCGCACAAACAAATCACATGCAAATTGATGAATTCGTCCAAACAACCCTGAATGACGAACAGACTGCGCTGGCGTGTCTGGAGCATCGAAATTATCTAAAAAAGACAGAGTGTCACAACACCACAGAAAAAATATAAAAAAAACACAGTCTCAAAAAAAAAAATTAAAAATAAAAAACAATAAAAAAAAAAAAAAAAAAAAAAAAAAAAAAGAAAGATCCTACTTAATCCCTACTCACGCAAGCAGACTCGCGACCTAGGCATGCCTTAGCTTCTGCGCCCCTCTCTCGCTAGCGATCCTTCACGATCGAACCGATCCCCTAGCTCCCGCAATCGGTAGCACGCGTCATTCTCCCTCTCGCTCGACATTTTGCCAGAGCACGAACCCTTAGCTGAGCGACTCCTCCTCTACTGTGTGAGCTGCCCGACCGAACAGCCTCCCAATCGCGAGGCCTTACCTATCTGAGCCTTCTTCTCGACGCAGCATTTCCTCCTCCCTAAATTTGCCTCTTCTTCTCCCGTCACCTAGTTCAACCACCATTAGGGCTGTTAAGTAGAAATTATTTCTCTCCTTTGCTATTAAAAGCATACATAGGGTTAGTTCTTTCATGGTTGAAGCTTGAAAAGGGGAAAGGTGCTATTGAAATCATTTATGGATTAAGTGTGATTGCTGCTCTTGGATTTCTGTCACTCTTCTTCTTGTCTTTTCTCTAAGCTAGGCAAGGTGTGTGTGACTTACCTTTCTCTTTAAGTTAATGATTTCTCTCTTCTTGTAGCTGCATTTTTTTTCTTTTCTTTTAGCTACTTGTTACTATTGTTTGTTGAATGGATTTGTTCTAGCCCAAATGTTTTGGTGTTTTACATTTGAAAAATCTAAAACTTTTGAAACTCTATTTGAAAAGCTTGGCAGAGTGACAATGCTTTACTTTTGCAAAACCTGGAAGCTTTTATTTGGAAAATTTGGAAAGTTTACAAATGTTTTGGCGTTTTACATTTGAAAAATCTGAAACTTTTCAAACTCTATTTGGAAAGTTTGGGAGAGTGGCAATGCTTTACTTTTGCAAAACCTGGAAGCTTTAAGTGTTTTATTTAGAAAATTTAGAAAGTTTACAAATGCTTGGGTGCTTTACGTTTGAAAAATCTAAAACTTTTCAAACTCTATTTGGAAAGTTTGGGCGAGATGTAATGTTTTACTTTTGCAAAACCAAAAAGCTTTTAAGTGTTTTATATGAAAAATTTAGAAATTTTACAAATGTTTGGGTGCTATACGTCTAAAAAATCTGAAACTTTTTAAACTCTATATAGAAAGTTTGGGTACTTTTGCAAAACTTGGAAACTTTAAGTATTTAATTTGAAAAATTTGAAAAGTTTACAAATATTTTTATGTTTTACATTTGAAAGATCTGAAACTTTTCAAACTCTACGTGGAAAGTTTGGAGAGTGACAATACTTTACTTTTGCAAAACCTAGAAGGTTTAAGTGTTTTATTTGAAAAATTCGGAATGTTTTAATGCTTTACATTTGCAAAAGTCTGAAACTTTTCATGTTCTATTTGGAAATTTTGTTCTCTTAAGCATGAAATGTTGAGCATGTGTAGCATAGTGGTGGCCTTTTTTTCGCTTGTTTGCATTTCCTTTCTCAAGTTATGGAAGGGACTTGCACTACTTTTCGGTTAATTCGTCCACCATTTTTGAAAATGTTAAAATACCATATTTTTTGGGGAAAATTTAAAATTGTAACGGTTTTGATTTTTGAAGATTGGAAAGTTTTTGAGATTCTTTCTTTTTGAAAATTTGAATTGTCTTATTGGGGTCTTCTTTTAAATTGTCTTGGAAACTTCAAATGCTATTTTTGAGTTCGAATTGCTTAATATTTTGGGAGTTGATTTGATTATTTATTTTTGAAAGAATTTAACGCTTTTAAATCGATTCACTTGTGATTTCGCTCCTGGCTTTGCTGATTTTGTTTAAGTGAGTTGGTCTCATCCGCTCATGTGGCTTTGTTTTCCTTTTTCGTGCCAATGGTTAAGTTAAAATGAGAATTTCTGATTTAATTATTTTCATGATTGATTCACACCTTAAAAAAATGAGGGGGTAATTAAATGAGAGTGAGCTAAAAGAGAAACAAAGATAATTAGTCTGTTGAGATGATTGAAACCAAACGGGAAATAGCGTAGCAAATCATTCACCAGTTTTTTTACATAAGAAGGATAAAATTGTAATTATGAGAATTGTTGGGAATTGGAAGAAAGTAAGAGCTTCAATGATTCAAGAGTTAGGGGCACAAATTGAAAGATCAGTATGGTATCAATTACCCTAAGCATTAGTGAGATATAAGCCCAATTGTTTTAATTAGGATTGAAGCACATTTAATGAACNGCAGACTCGCGACCTAGGCATGCCTTAGCTTCTGCGCCCCTCTCTCGCTAGCGATCCTTCACGATCGAACCGATCCCCTAGCTCCCGCAATCGGTAGCACGCGTCATTCTCCCTCTCGCTCGACATTTTGCCAGAGCACGAACCCTTAGCTGAGCGACTCCTCCTCTACTGTGTGAGTTGCCCGACCGAACAGCCTCCCAATCGCGAGGCCTTACCTATCTGAGCCTTCTTCTCGAGGCAGCATTTCCTCCTCCCTAAATTTGCCTCTTCTTCTCCCGTCACCTAGTTCAACCACCATTAGGGCTGTTAAGTAGAAATTATTTCTCTCCTTTGCTATTAAAAGCATACATAGGGTTAGTTCTTTCATGGTTGAAGCTTGAAAAGGGGAAAGGTGCTATTGAAATCATTTATGGATTAAGTGTGATTGCTGCTCTTGGATTTCTATCACTCTTCTTCTTGTCTTTTCTCTAAGCTAGGCAAGGTGTGTGTGACTTACCTTTCTCTTTAAGTTAATGATTTCTCTCTTCTTGTAGCTGCATTTTTTTTCTTTTCTTTTAGCTACTTGTTACTATTGTTTGTTGAATGGATTTGTTCTAGCCCAAATGTTTTGGTGTTTTACATTTGAAAAATCTAAAACTTTTGAAACTCTATTTGAAAAGCTTGGCAGAGTGACAATGCTTTACTTTTGCAAAACCTGGAAGCTTTTATTTGGAAAATTTGGAAAGTTTACAAATGTTTTGGCGTTTTACATTTGAAAAATCTGAAACTTTTCAAACTCTATTTGGAAAGTTTGGGAGAGTGGCAATGCTTTACTTTTGCAAAACCTGGAAGCTTTAAGTGTTTTATTTAGAAAATTTAGAAAGTTTACAAATGCTTGGGTGCTTTACGTTTGAAAAATCTAAAACTTTTCAAACTCTATTTGGAAAGTTTGGGCGAGATGTAATGTTTTACTTTTGCAAAACCAAAAAGCTTTTAAGTGTTTTATATGAAAAATTTAGAAATTTTACAAATGTTTGGGTGCTATACGTCTAAAAAATCTGAAACTTTTTAAACTCTATATAGAAAGTTTGGGTACTTTTGCAAAACTTGGAAACTTTAAGTATTTAATTTGAAAAATTTGAAAAGTTTACAAATATTTTTATGTTTTACATTTGAAAGATCTGAAACTTTTCAAACTCTACGTGGAAAGTTTGGAGAGTGACAATACTTTACTTTTGCAAAACCTAGAAGGTTTAAGTGTTTTATTTGAAAAAATCGGAATGTTTTAATGCTTTACATTTGCAAAAGTCTGAAACTTTTCATGTTCTATTTGGAAATTTTGTTCTCTTAAGCATGAAATGTTGAGCATGTGTAGCATAGTGGTGGCCATTTTTTCGCTTGTTTGCATTTCCTTTCTCAAGTTATGGAAGGGACTTGCACTACTTTTCAGTTAATTCGTCCACCATTTTTGAAAATGTTAAAATACCATATTTTTTGGGGAAAATTTAAAATTGTAACGGTTTTGATTTTTGAAGATTGGAAAGTTTTTGAGATTCTTTCTTTTTGAAAATTTGAATTGTCTTATAGGGGCCTTCTTTTAAATGCTAAATTGGAAGTCCCAAAACGTTACTTTTATGTCATTTTAAATGTTCTATTCTTGTTGTCTTGGAAACTTCAAATGCTATTTTTGAGTTCGAATTGCTTAATATTTTGGGAGTTGATTTGATTATTTATTTTTGAAAGAATTTAACGTTTTTAAATCGATTCACTTGTGATTTCGCTCCTGGCTTTGCTGATTTTGTTTAAGTGGGTCAGCCTCATCCACTCATGTGGCTTTGTTTTCCTTTTTCGTGTCAATGGTTAAAAATGAGAATTTCTGATTTAATTATTTTCATGATTGATTCACACCTTAAAAAAATGAGGGGGTAATCAAATGAGAGGGAGCTAAAAGAGAAACAAAGATAATTAGTCTGTTGAGATGATTGAAACCAAACGGGAAATAGCGTAGCAAATCATTCACCAGTTTTTTTACATAAGAAGGATAAAATTGTAATTATGAGAATTGTTGGGAATTGGAAGAAAGTAAGAGCTTCAATGATTCAAGAGTTAGGGGCATAAATTGAAAGATCAGTAGGGTATCAATTAGGAACCCTAAGCATTAGTGAGATATAAGCCCAATTGTTTTAATTAGGATTGAAGCACATTTAATGAAC
>NEWO01000056.1:2047038-2062099 GCA_003013225.1 Phalaenopsis aphrodite | reverse complement strand
TTTAGTTTTCCTCAGGGCTTTCCATATGTTACTTCATCATTTATTATGTTATACATAAACACATGTTTATCCTGCAAGCTAAATTTATCTATTATACTTTTACCTGCGACACTAGTCCCATTTACAGGTACAGCAATAACAACAAACTCAAGTACCAAAAATTTACAGCACATTTATAGCACTTTACTGCATCTCTTTTAAGGTTCTTTACGATGTTTTTCTTTTATACTGTTTTTATTTACAACATCTTATACTGTTTTCATTTACTATATTTCCTTATAACATAGTTAGTTTATGTATGTTTTAAATTAACTACAGGACATTCATGATAGAAAACGTTAGTCAGTTTACCTAGAGTGGATCACTATAAAACACTGAACCTGAAACTATTACTACATGGAGCAAGTCTTTGTGGACAGCACGATCGTGACGTAGCAGACGAAGGATGACGACCTGTAGCAGCAAAACAAGTCTATATCAGCTAAAACTTTTCTGTAAAATAAATAACATAAACCATAAGACTTCGAGGTAGTTTGCTTAGCACAACTTAAATCTTCACCTTATCTTTTAGGCTTTTGCACAACCCTGTTGTGCAATATAAGTACTAACACTTTTAGAATTCTGAGGTTACCGTACGGTACGGTGTAAATCCTCTTATCTTTCTAGGTCATTTACACGATTAGATATAGTGTGAATGTAAGTCCTAAATTCTAAAAATAAATTGCAAGATTAAACAATGAATAACATCATTTCAAAGACAAAGCCAAATAATAGGATAAATTAAAAGTCGTTGATGTTCTCCTCGTATCCGTGATATCTCATACTCTTCATTCTTTTGAATTTCTTAAAATAATTGTTCCTATTTGAGTCACTCTCATTTGACTTTCTATGTTCAATCTTGAAAACCTAAACTTTGAAATCTTAAAGGCAAATCCACTGATCTTAATCGAGTCATCTTAAGTGACCCCGATCTTTTAAGATGTAATTAACTATAGAGGTTTGTTTCTATAGCGAACTAAAAACCCATATAAAATAAACCTTATCTAATCCTTATATTATGTGGGGGAACTTGTCGACCACATATAAAAGCTTTCGCAGGTCAAACGGATGTCACAAAATTCTTTGGTTTGGGTGGTTGAGCCTACTACAAGTGATATGTTTATCCTTCAGGATAGTGTATTACATGTGATATCGAGCACAGTCGTCCAAACTATCAAATATGTGAGAATTATTTGGTCTCATTTATTTTAAAAACAAAATAATATCTTTTTTTCAAAATCAAAATTAAATTGATATATATAAACTTAAATTCAAATTTAAATTCATTTTTTCAAAAATCCAGGTCGACGACCGGCAAATCTGACCCAAATAATAAAAGAGTAAAAAACTAAAACATGAACCCGATCAGAATTTGCTAACCCAAACCCGACTAAAAATTTCGTGCTTATATGAGTCATTTTAGATTTTTGGGCTCAACCCAAACTCGACCCAAATAATAAGTTAGTCGAATTCTCTGACCCGAACCCGACTCAAAAAATATTTGGTTCAACCCTAACACGAAATTTTTTAGTCAAGTTCAAGTCGTTTTGGCGTGTCAGGTTAATTTTTGACACTCATACTGATCGGGTCAATTCATGATCGAAGTTCTGCATCAGTGTGTTGCTCATTTATATGGGGAAATCTTGTCAGGTGGAAAAGTAAAAAAAAGTTTGTGGTTGCCCGGTGCAGTGCTGAAGCTGAATTCTGGTTTGTCCCTGAGAATCTGTGAAGCTCTCTGGTTAAGCATCAGGCTCCATGAACTTCGTATGCGAACCCTCATCCCGTTGTAGTTATTCTATGATAATAAGATCGCCATCAGCATTGCTCACAATCCAGTCCAACATGATCGCACCAAACATGCGGAGATTGACAAATATTTCATTAAGTAAAAGATTGAGTCCAACAAAATTTGTGCTCCGTTTGTGTCTTCCAATAGTCAACTAACAAATAACCTCATCAAGAATTTTCCTCATCCTTTGTTCGATGACTTCAAATCCAAGTTGAACATGATTGACATTTATGCTTCAACTTCAAGGTGAGTATTAGATTTATAACGGTAACGTAGTATTACCTATTACTAGCTTTTATTCCCTCATTATATATTTCCTATTTATTTTATCTGTTTTATTTCTTTCATTTGTTGTGTTATTGTAATTGTGTTTAAATACCCTTCTTCTATCAATAAAATTATGCTGCTCTATTATAAATTTCAATAAAAAAAACAATAAAAAAAAACAACATAGATGAACACAATTTACTGAAGATTTGGACTCTGAATTTACCACGTGTGTTACCAGCAGATGAACTATCCCAGGAGGTTCGTGATGCATAAACTGATAATAAAATAGATTTATTTAAACCAGCCTTCAAGATGCTAAAACCAAAAGGGGGATGAGGAGTATGTTGCACAATTGAAGATAAAGACACAAGCATCTTCAGTCCATGGTGTTGGATAGCACAAAAGCATAGCAGTATGCTGATCTCTGTAAAATCCCCGGAAGAAGTATGGGTTGTGATTCCTGTAAGCAATAATCCTGAAGACATTAGTTTCGTTGGTAATTGCTTCAGAATACAAGTGTCAGATTGCTGAAAGAACAATGACCAGGAGAGAAGAATTCGTCAGCTCTCAATACACAAATACAAAAAAGTACTAATGTAGAAAACAAATTCTAAATTTAAGACAAAATAAAAGGAAGAACTATCACTCTGGCAAAAATTTAATGAATAAGGTTACACTGGATCCACCAACACAATGATATCATTATATGTGGGCAAAATAAAATTGACAAAAAAAAAATCAATTTTGCTCTATTCTATGTATATAAATTATCACAAGATTTTTTTTAAATTAAATTATCATTGGGAAATCATGTTAGAGACGATTAAATAACAACTCAAAACCATCCATGCATGAAATGCAGTTTCCCATTCATTGCTAATAAGTTCAAGATATCAATTTTTGACGGTCTATCTATCTAAATAGTAATTAAACTAGTTGCCATTATACATAATTAGTTATCAAAAACAAATACATAGCAGATTTCAAGTTGATCTGATGGATTTGACCGGTACAAGGAAACTGGAAAAATACGTAATTATCTCTACTATACAGCGAAGGTGGAACAAATTCTGTGTCAAAATCATTGAAAAGCATCCAGCAAGATGCATGAGCGCGCAACAATGATGAAAAACAAACATGAATGCTGTTAAAATTTACATGAAACAAATTGGACAAAAAAAAATTAAAAAATAAAATTCCAAGACAAAACAAATATAAAAATGAACATAAGCACACAAGTTGGTGAAAAAAGTAAAAAAATAAATGCCCCATAAATTGCACAACTAAAATAATTGTAAATAAAAAAATTAATTCTACAAGATAAGAGGAAAACTAATCAAGGCATGAAACAATAAAACTTGAGACAGAAGATGCATTGAAAAAAACCCAGCATTGTGTTTTAAAAATTTCATAAACATAATAAATAAAAGATTCTCATCAATGATAAGTAATTTCAAATTCAATACAATTTAAATTATATTAAAAAATTTATTTGGCCATTTTTAGTTGTATTGTCTGTTGAGAAAACAAATTTAAGCAAAACATGTGCTTTATTTCACCATCAAGTACAAGCAAATTTACAATAATAAAATATGATTAATATCGTGACAAAGAAAACAGCACCTCACCTAATTGCGACAGAATTGAAATGGTAACAGAACCCGGTTGCTCCAAAGTCTTTGAGATTAGGTCCAGTCGCAAGAGATACAATAGAGAAAAGTGTGCCCCACAAAAGAGAATTAAAACCTGGTGAATCTTTCCGGTGATTGAATGGCTCAGCAAGTACAACAAAAAGAAGCACACTGGAAAAAGTATATGAAATAATTCATTTTCATTAGAAATTATAAAAAAGCAATCAAAGATGACATGAATTAAATATAACTGAAGACAAAGAAAACATTAAAAACAAGAAGAATCTCATCCATGATAAGGTTTGCTCTGAAATCAAGAAAAAAATTAGCCAACTTGAATATATATTTGTTCTTCCAAAATAAGAGCAATTTGTTCTTATCGTACTCTATTTTTAAAGGGCCATATTTTGGTCCATAAAATAAGTTTTAAATTTCAAACAATGGTTGGAGTACAAGGACCAAACCTAAGCAATCTTAAAAGGATTACATGTTGAATATCTTTCTATACAGCATCCATTCCTATAGTCCGGATTGGCAAGAGTGCATGATGTCTCTTTTCTTCAAGTATTACAGTATCTAGGGTGTGATTATTTTACTAACTAGTAACGCAAAGGGCAAGGTGGAAATAAGAGAATTAAATAACATATAAAAGAGAAGAACACATTATACGGAGAAGAGGAAATTCATTTTTGAGCAATCCAAAAAAATAAATAAATGGTCTATGCATAAGATTATTAAATGGAAGCCAGAATATTAACTTAGTTGGATTATAAAAAGACTATAAATTAAAAAAAAACACGAAGATGATAGAAGGATGTTTCACCATACTGTAAACAGCATGAATATAACCAGGCTTCGTAGCTCGAAGAAATATAAGTATCAATGTAATTGCACGAGAGCATTTGCGCAGGCCCCATGCTGACGTAGCTATAATAAGTACTTTTGTATCTTCTTTATCTGCAAAAATGACGAATGAATTTAGTAAATAGCATTTCAGCCATGTGGTAAATAATAGCCTAGATAGGTGGCAAGAAGTTGAATCCGAAAAAAAAGAGACCATTTACATGAACTTAGTCTGCTCAAAACATAATATTCGGACCACATAATTTAAACATCTAAAACCAAAAATCTAAATGCACAAAAAAGCCATGTGGAACAAAAAAAGTGCCCATAATAGTCCTTCACACTAAAAATTACATCAAGTCTAATAGAATCACATCCAACTGAAGACCAAAAACTCGGGTGCACGAACTTGTATCAACAATCAATACAATATTGTAATTAGATGAATTTCAAAAGAAAACAATGAGCATAAAAACTCCAGAAAAGTAAATGAACATCTGTAGACAATGGATGCACTTGATTTTCAGATCTTATGTCTCTTAGTAATCTAATTCAAACAACAAATAAAAAACACAAAACTATAAATCATCAAAGCACATCAACAAAATCTATAGATGATAAACAAAAGAAAAAACTAATGATGTTAACGTATAGTTGATAATAGAGACCTCTTAGACTACAATACAAGTGAACTACTTACTCTCAATTACATCACATATATTTGAGGAGGGGCAACAACAAACATCAACAATGTTCCCAACTTTCCTTACAGGCACAGCACCTATTCCCTCCATAATTTTGAAAGCCAAACTTACCAAGACTATATGCAGCAAGCACTAGCATAACAATAAATTACATGAAACACTATCCAGAAAGCATCTGTAATGCCATGTATAAAAAGAAAGATTTCTATAAAGTAAGAGAACAAAAATGGAAGCAAAATTCAAGTAAATATTGATGGGCATTGCCTGCTAAGTGATTACACCGGATCTAACCAATCAAATTTTTAAATGCTTTCAACCAATGCACTTAAACCATAATTTTATCTCTAGCATTAATAGTAGGCAGACCATACCAGAAGCAATAAGATTAGCAACATGCAGCTGACGAAAATGTAACAAAATGAAAAAAAAATTAATAATTTATCTTTCTTAGAAAAAGATATTGAACATAGGTGGTTGAGTTATTTTGATAAACTTTTTAATGAAGTTTCTGAAAATACGATCGACCTTAGTGATCATAATATCGTTAACAATAATAAAATGTTTCATTTTTACCGTTGCATTAGTAAAAAATGAGTTGAGGAGCATTTAATGAAAACTAAAGGTGGAAAGTTTGTAAGACCTGATGATATCCCAATTGAAGTGTGGAAACATTTGGGAATTTCTTAGCTCGCTAAACTCTTAATACTATTTCAAAAACAAAAAAGATATCTGAGGAATGGAGGAAGAGTATTTTGGTCCCCATTTTAAGAATAAAGCATATGCACAAGGGTGCAAATTATAGAAGAATTAAGTTGATGTGTCGTACTTTAAAATTATGGGTGAGAATAATTGAACATTAAGACATATTACAAAGATTTCTCATAATCAATTTAGATTTATGTCGGACACATCTACCATGGAAGCTATACATTTATTGAGAGGTTTAATGGAGAAGTTCATAGATAATAAGGAAGATCTAAATATGATTTTTATTCGTTTAGAAAAAACCTACGTTAAGGTTCCAAGAGATATCCTTTGGAGAGTTCTTGAGAAGAAACGTTAATATATTTTATATTCAAGTCATTAAAGATATGTATACTAGAGCTGTTACTTGTGTTCAAACTGAAGGAGGATTAACCAATTATTTTCCTACTTCTGTTGGATTACATCAGGCATCGCCTTAAGCCCATATCTTTTTGCTTTAGTTATGGATGGTCTTACTAGACATTTATAGGAGGATGTACCTTGGTGTATGCTTTTTGCTGATGATATCCTTCTCGTGGATAAGACGAGAGAGACAGCTCAGGAAAAACCTGAATTATGGAGGTCTATATTGGAGTCTAAAGGCCTTCATTTGAGTAGAACTAAAACTGAATAAATGGAATGTAAATTTAATAGTAGTAGTTGCAGTGACAAATTTGTAACTATGGGTGATCAAATTGTTAAAAGGTGTGAACGCTTTAGATATCTTGGGTTTATTGTTCCAAGTGATTGTGATATAGATGGGGATGTTATTAGTAGAATTCAAGTTGGTTGGTTGAAGAGGAGGAATGTTTCAGGTATATTGTGTGACAGACAAGTACTACTCAGACTGAAAGGAAAATTTTATAAGAAGGTGGTGAGACCTGGAATGCTCCATGGCGTTGAATGTTGGCCTTTAAAAGAGAAGCATAAAACTAAGTTAAGCATTGTCGAGATAAGAAAGATTAGGTGTATGAGTGACTTTACACTTAGAGACAGAATGTGAAATGAATATATCTGTGATAGGGTTGGTGTAGCTCCAATGACGGACAAAATTAAAAAAGTTCATCTTTGATGGATTGGTCACATTAAACGACAATCATCTGATGATCTGATTAGGAGAGTAGATGTTTTAGATTTGATTTATGTTAAGAAAGGCAGAGGTAGACCTAGGAAGACAGGCATATTGTATAAAAAATGATCTTAAATTATCATAATTAAATGATAATATGACAATAAATAGGATGCAACAGAGAAAAAGGGTTCATGAAGCATAGAGAAAAAGGGTTTCATGAAGCCGACCCCACTTAGTGGGATAAAGGATTTGTGGTTGTTGTTGTTGAAGCTTTTAAGCAACAATTTCAATCCAAGGAAAAATAACTTGTAATGCACACCAGAGAACATCTGAGACCCCAAGCTGGCATGCTTACAGAAACTATAGGCGGAAAAGATTGTTTGGTAGAATATGGTTTACACATGTATCATTTTAATTAACAAGCAAATTATGGTATTTTATTATTGTTAATAATACCTCAGTTATTTCAGCCAGTGGATGTTCAAGTCATTTTGTACCACGATTAAAGCATCAAGAATTTACGAGGGTGTTTGGCTACAGTTAGGATTTAAGTTAAGTGGGAATTACTAAATCCGATTTATTAAATCAAGTGATGTTAAATCTGAAATTATGCTTGGTATGATTTCATTTAAATCCACATAACGTATGGAATGTTTGGCATTTTATTTCAGGATTTAACACTTTATAATATGATCCACTTAAATCCACCTCTCGAACGAATTTAGTAATTCCCGAATTTATGTTGCGCTGAAAGGATTTTTGGATTTACGTCGACCGAATGATTTAGCAGAGCTGAAAATGTGTTTGGTGAATTTACATTAAATCCACATGTACATCCATATTAAAAAAGTCCACCAAACACCGCCTAAGGCTATCGCTGCATTAGCCTCCATGTGGTTGACTCAATTCAATACCAAGTAATTAAGTGAGCAATGACTACTTCATATAGCTTTCATTTTTCCTTCTTTTTGCTGTTTGATTGCATCTCCTTTGCTTGCATGATCCAGCTCACATGCAACCCATTAGCATCATTTTGAAACGGAGAGCTTTTTTTTTCTTTGGGTAAATTTTAGGCCATATTGGTAATAAATGCCCCAAAGAAGCTTTAAGGTGTGGTGGATGAAATTCATGGTACATGCCATGCATCACATAAAAAACGTCATCATTGAAGTTGCAGAATATATTTTTGTTACATCCTTTTGGGAGGAAGATGTCGAAGCATTTTCAAAATTTATCTAAAAATTAATTAATAAATTAATTATTTATATATAAAAGAATGGATGCATGAAAAAAGATGACAAGGCATAATACTTAATGTCAATATCTCTTCAGAAAAATACAATCAAACGTTGATCCAATTGAGAAGTCGAGAATAGGGCACAAGATATTTTATGAATCAAAATTTTGAACCAAAAACATGAAAAACTGAAAAAATCAAAAAATTAAAAAAAAAAATTTCCTGGAAAAATTGACAAAAAATCCCATAAAAAATTTTACATGGGCCAAAAAAAAATAAAAAAGAATGTATTAAAAGATTACGAAGCATCATAAAAATAAAGAATAATTTGTGGAGTCATGTTTTGAGGCTCTTACATTCTAAGAATTATGTCAAAGGATTGATTTTATACATAAGGTGGAAAGACGAGGCTCATAGCCAATGACTATTCACAGCACGATCATCTACATATGGATGTAGGATGATCAAGATTTATAATAAAATAATTGTTTGTGATCAAATCCTTTACATGCAAAGGACAATGTTGATATGGTCCAAATCCCGATAGTTTCCAAGAAGACTCCATATACAAGTGAAGATACAAGCAAGCAAAAGATGAAGAAGAAATCAACATACAACCAAAATAAGTGACGCTACCAAAGCTCCAAAGCTGATTTTAAGTGAGGTGTGAAAGATAAAAATATAGTTTACACTAAAGAAAAACACTTATAAACAAATTGCAAGAATATAAAGACAGTACATGCATTGATGCACAATTTGTGAGCCAACACGTTTAGCCATCAAAATCAAGTTATACCAATCATGCCCAAAGTTCTAAGCTATTTCTCTTGATCAAACACACACAAATTGAATTATATTCAATTCTCAAAAAAAAATTCAATACATTGTGACAAGCTAAGGCACGCTTCTCACCCCCAATGATGTGTGTTTATAGCAAATCATAATCAACCAATTTTACCAAAATCCTTAAAGAACCCACTATAAACCTAGTAATAAACAAGGGATTCCAAGTCACAGGAGAAGGATTTGAAATGGATGCAACAGCAACAACAACAAGCCTTTATCCCACTAGTTGGAGTCGGTAAGACGAATATTTTTTTCTCCATTGTATCCTATTGAGTGTCATATTTTCACTTAATTCTAAGAAATTAAGATCAGTTTTTATACATCAACATGTCAAATTTTGTTTAGGTCTACCTCTACCTTTTTTAACATAAGTCGAAACTAAAACATCTACTCTCCTAAGTAGATCATCAGATAGTCTATGTTTAATGTGACCAACCCATCTAAAACAATTTTCTCTAATTTTATCCATCACTTGGGCTACATCAGCTCTATCACGAATATATTCATTTTGCATTTTATCTCTAAGTGTCAAAACTCATCCTCCTAATTATTCTTATCACAACAACATTCAACTTTGTTTTCTGATTCTCTTCTAAAGGCCAACATTTTGTGTCATAGAGCATTACAAGTCTCACCACCATCTTATAAACTTTCCTTCAAGTCCATGCAGCACTTTCCTATCACACAATAGGCCTGATGCATTCCTCTATTTCAACCAACATGAACTCTACTAATAACAACCCCATATCACCATCACTTTGAACAATAGACGTAAGATATCTAAAACGTTCACACCTTTTAATGATTTGATCACCTAGAGTTACAACTCTGTCACCTACTAAAATTACATTCCATGTATTCAGTTTTCAATCAACACAAATGAAGGCTTTTAAACTCCAATGTAGACCTCTATAATTCAAGTTATTTCCTTAACACTTTCTCTAGTTTTATCCACAAGAAGGATATCATCAGCGAAAAGCATACATCAAGGCGCATCCTCTTATAAATGTTTAGTAAGAGCTTCTTTAATTAAAGTAAAAAAAGGGCTTAGAGCCGATCCCTGATGTAATCAAGTTGAAATAGGAAAATACTTTGTCAATCTCCTTCTGTTCAAACATAAGTAACAGCTCTAATACACATATCTTTAATGGCTTGAATATAATTCATATCAGCACCTTCCTTTTCTAGAACACTACAAAGAACTTCCCTTGGAACATTATCGTAAGTTTTTTTCTAAATCAATAAAAATTATATGTAGATCTTCCTCACTCTCTTTGTCTTCTCCACCAAACCTCTCAATAAATGTATGGCATCCATACTTGACTTGTTTGGCATAAATCTAAATTGATTATGAGATATCTTTGTACATGCCTTAACCTAGGTTCAATCACCCTCTTACATAATTTTAACCTACGACACATGAACTTAATTCCTTTAAAATTTGCACACCCTTTTGCACCCTCTTTGTTCTTAAAAATGGGGACCAAAATACTCTTCCTCCACTCCTCGGGCATCTTTCTCATAATGAAAGGCACAAATCAAAGCAAAACCATAACTACAGTGAAATTTATTCAAATCTCGGTCGCTTATTTAAAATATAAAAATAAAAAATAATAATAACAAAAAAAAACTCGAGCAATAATAGCTTTTTTGAGCTTAGAGTAATAACCCATTGATCAACTACAAAAATGAGAAATTGAAGTCTAATCAAAGCTCACAAAGAGCAAATGATATTAAGTATATCCATATAATTTGGGTTGTAAACGAGCCGAGGCTTAGGATATTAAGTATATCCATATAATTTGGGTTGTAAACGAGCCGAGCTTGAGCGGGCTAAGCCTGGGCTTGTGTTCAGCTCGTTCGAATTTGGCTCGTGTTCGAAATTGGCTCATGTTTAAAATGACTCATGAACAGAGTGTCATGTTCGGCTCAAATCACATATTCATATTCGTGTTTGGCTCGAAATTGGCTCGTGTTATTCCGGCAATATTGGAGTTGTATTGTGGTGTTATTGACACTGATCCATGATATTATTGCGGGGTTGTGTCAGCTGTGTTATTACGACGGTATTGGGTAAGCATTGCGGTATTATTGTGGGTTGCAGCGGTATTAACGCGGAACCGTGTTATTGTGGGGTTGCGGCGGTGTTATTGCAGTAATATTGGGGTAGTGTTGTGGTGCTATTGGCGCGGAACTCTTGTGTGGTTGCAGCGGGTTATTGGAGGAGTTGTGGCAGTGGTGTTATTGCAGTAGTATTGGGGTAGTATTGTAGTGTTATTGGCACAGAACCATGGTGTTATTGCGGGGTTGTGACAGTGTTTTTGGAGGAGTTGCGGCGGCAGAGTTATTTATTTATTTATTTATTTCCAAGCCAATTCGACTCGAACACGAGCGAACAAATATTTGTTCATGTTCGGCTTGTTTATATTTCAAGCTTAAAAATTTGTTCGTGTTCGACTCCATAAGCTTAATGAACGAGCCGAACATGAGCTACTTAAGGAGTCGAACATGGGTTGTTCACGAACGACGAGCCAACTTGACAGCCCTGATATAATCACATACAAAATTCAATAGTAGTAAAAAATCCATGTGGCCCACTTGACTGAATAATTAGCCAAATTGTGATGGCATCACTACAATCAATTACAACCTAAGTCCAAATGATCCCCGGTGTACAACATGTAAGTTGTTAGCCAAAAGGCACACCATAGGAGGCATGAAGCCTTCTATTAGCCAAGATCAGCTAAAAACTCACCCATTCGCCAAACTTCCACACAATTTATAAGGTCCCAATGGATGATACGATAGATTATTATCAACAACAAATTTTCAGTTACGTTGAGTCAACTATTTATGCTAAGTATATCAATCGCATGACAACCAGGATCATAATATCTTAGCTGAGTTTATCATGATGTCGCCCACCATCTCATCTAAGCCAGCAGTAGCATACACTTTTCCATTCTCCAAATTGATGTTAATAGAGCAAAGCATCATAGAGCCTAAAAACTCACTCATTGATTTTTTTTTCCTGAAAATGTAGAAAATCTTAAAAGCTCGCATTAATGGAAAACTTCAAACCAGATCTTAAAATCAACATTAGAAGACAAAGTTTATAGATAATGTTTCCCCTAATATTAAAGTCTCCTCTGAAAAATCAATTAAGAATCACTCAGATAATTAAGAAATCAATGGAAATTTACAAAGACTACATCGATGTCATCTCAAACTTTAGAAAACCTTATTTTACACCATATGAATCAAATCAAAATAAATATAGATAGTCATGGAACTTAAGCTGACAATGAAATATGGATGTAAAGGAAAATTACAGAGATATCTAAATAGTCTCGTCCTAACTATTGCTTTTTCTATCTTTTATTTATTTCTGTAAAGTATTAATCAAAATATTAAATATATTTTACACATCGTTTTCACAACATTAATCTGTACAAGTTTCTTCATAATCCTTCCAAAATAATTTTATCTGAATGTTTTTATTGATTGTATTCAGCCACTCGAAATCTATTTTCTTTAGCTTCAAAAATTAACCTAAAATCCCTACAATATAATAATTTTTTAAACCAACTTTTCAAGTTTGGCAACACAAACATCGTATCCATTTGGATTGTAGTGCCACATCATCACACAACATTTAGAGCTATATGAGTTATTTAGACTAATATTTGTTATAATATATTTCAATTCAAGTCTTTGAGATGTTCTCCAATCTTATGGCACTCCAACGGCACCATTTAAACCAACTAACCTTAGCTTTAATAGTTTAAACCCAATCTAAGTACTCATGTTAAAAAATAGATCCAGGATACTTGAAACTAGTTGACGTGGGAGCTAGAGTTTTATTTCAATTTATATGTCTTAGTATGTGTTTCAGTTTGTTGTTGTGTCTTTATATTTTTAGGATGTCATACTTGTAAATATGAAAGTCTATAGGTTGAGGATGAGTATTTTGATTGTTTGTATGAACCTTTCTTGTACCCTTTCGGGGTTAAGAATTGAAATCAGTATTCTGGAGTGTCGCCCAGGTGGTGATCACTTATCTTTATTTCAGTTTCACATTTTTTCCCTTATTTGGGATTCTTGGTTTCGTTTTCTTTCTTTTTTGAATTTAGAAACTATAGATTTATGTTTTGACCTAGTTTCTGGCATCATCTTGGTATAAGAGCACGGTTCTTAAACATCATTTCTGTCAAACTTCAACTAACCCTCTAGAAGGGTCAATCGTGGCACGACAGATGGTGGCAATTTGAACAGACCAACTCTCACCAGTACTCGTCCTGACTTTTATATTCAAGACTTAGTGGAGGAAGAATTAGTATAACTGGATCATCGCAACATACGTGATACATTGCATTTCAAATACATATTCGGAAGCATGGAAATCATATCATTCAAAATATAAAAACTATACAGAGCTCTTAAATCCAATATAATAAAAAAATATGTACCCAAAACGTATTTACAAAGCTCTCAAAATTATCGTGCAAAAACTGTATGAATACACACTTGGCTACACGCCCTACTGCTCGTTGTCCATACCTGGAATGCAATAACAAAGAATGAGCAACGAGCTCAGAGAAATAATCAATGCTAACTTAAGATTTTATACATGAAAAAAACAACGTGCATGCTCGTAGGAAACTATACATGTCTACAAATAAATCACAACATGCTAACATAGTCGAGAACATGAAAAGAGAGCATGTACAAATAGAATAAAAATCAACTGTATTGCAACAAGTCGTAAGCATAAAATCATGAATAAAACCATTCTCATAAGCATGTTCATAGTAGAGGTCATATTATAATAATATCACATGTTTAATGTATATAACTCAAATATTTCCATATCTTTTTATCATGGGTCGTCACATGGGTCGTCACATGGGTCGTCACCCTACCTCCAAGGTCATACAAACTATCGATAAAGGTTGAGTTTCCCCCAACATAGCAGTTATCGACAGCCCTTTGAATGCCCACGATTCCCTAACATTCTGTCACCGCCTAATTCCAACGGTTCCCATAATTTCGTCCACGTATAAATGTCAGAAGTCGGAAATACATCCTTGCATAATGTATTTGTAAGCACTCATGTAATAGTATACCCCCTAACATTTCTTGCGACATTTAAATCAACATTATTGTAACAAGCATAGGCATTACATGTATCATAGAAATGAATACATGCATGCAATTAATATCATAAGCTTAATCACTTATATCATACCATAGCATAAGCATCGTAAGAAAAGTAAACATACATTAATACATTCAATTATAGGTATTCATTTACAATATGCAGAAATTCGAAATAAATTTGTGTCAAAAAAAATCATATGAAACCTATAGAAGTGTATTTTTCATAAGATAGCAAAAAATTATTGCACCTGACTTGACAGAGCTGCCCTACAACGAGTGCATGCACGCTTATTTCAAGCTGACACATTTCTACCACTAACTCCTATTAGAAATAATCTCTCCCTAGTCTTGGCGGCAATAGCTCCCAAGAATAAAGAAATAAATGAAACAATTAATGAAATCGATTAAGTATACTGACTTTCAATAAAATAATTTATATATAATATAAACTCATTAGCATCTTACCTTATCATTCCAGAATCCCTCATAATTTTAATGTAGTAACACGTCCCATATATCAATCCGAGAACTGACTGATCACATTCTTTTAAATTTCACAGCAGAAATAATGTTAGAATGGATTATTTGGGTCCAAATAATTACAGATAAAACTATATTAATGTATATGTAATAAACGTCTCACCTTAACCACATAAGTTACCTTCATCTATATATGTATATATATACATGTATGTATGTATGTATGTATGTATGCATGTATGTATA